>JAQQSW010013235.1:0-12361 GCA_028646575.1 Pseudocheirus occidentalis
GATTTGAACTCAGGTACTCCTGACTCCAGGGCCGGTGCTCTATTCACTGCGCCACCTAGCCGCCCCTAGAATAGATCAGTTTTGCTGGGGATAGAGGGGTGCAAAGAAGGCTGCAAGGATATACAGGGAGGGGGGCTGGAGAGGCTGTTCCATGCACATGGCTTCAATGAAGGGTTAGAGCAAAAACACAGAGTGGACAGAATGAGAAAAGGATGCAGGAAACAGCTCAATTTGGTGGGAACATGGAAGGAATGAAGGGGAGTCAAGTTAAATAGGGCTGGACCCAGAATATGGAGGGTCTTTGGTGTTAAGTTGGGAACATTGCATTTTGTTCTGGAGGCACTGGGGAGCCACTGAAGACTTCTGAAGAGGGGAGATTTGTAATCTTACCTCCACATTAGTTAGACTGCTTAGGCAACAGTCTGAAAAGTGAGTTGAAGTGAGGAGAGACTGAGGCAGGAAGGTGTTAGAACACTTTACAAGAGGCCAACAGAGAAGGGATGAGGACCTGAGGTAGGATGGTTGCCATGTAAGTGGAGAGAAGGCAACAGACTGGTGAGAGGGTACGATGGTAGAATTAACAGGACTTGCAACAGATTAGATGTGACGGGGAAGGAAAAGTCAAGAGTCGGAGAGATCCAAGGTTCAGAACTCAGGTGACTAGGAGGCTGACGGTGTTATCAGGAGAGATACATGAGTTTGGGGGAAGGGCACGTTTTAGAGGGAAGATGATGATTCAGTTTGGACCATGTAGAGTTTAAACATCCAGGTGAGACAACTGAGACTTCTCCCTATATCCTGTGGGAATGCAGGCTAACTCTAGAGCCTAGAAGAAGTCAGGGGTGTGTGTGTGTGTGTGTGTGTGTGTGTGTGTGTGTGTGTGTGCACGCACGCGCGCGCGCGTGTGTGTGTGTGTGTGTGTGTGCTGTGCACACATCTGCATGATAAGGAGAAGTGAGTGGTAGAAGGAGACCCTGAAAGACCCTGGATGGAAAGACCCTGTCTCTGAGACTTACTAGCTATGTGACTCTGGATATCTGCGCCTCAGTTTCCTAATCCACAAAATGCGGAGAATCATATTTGCCCTGCCTCTCTCCCAGGGCTGTGATGAGGATCATCTGAGCTGACTGTTGTCAGAGCTTTGGTAACCTTATGGCAGCACAAACATCAGCAAGCATTATTTATTTACCTTTTCCATTGGGGTTGCAGGAAAGTGAACTGCTCACCTTTCAGAGCCTTAGAAATAGGGCAATTTAATGGAATGCTGCTTGATTCATCAAGGATTACTGAATTCCTGCTACAGGCCATGTCTATGTGAGAGGCAGCGTGGCACTGGGGAGAGAGAGATCCAGAATCTGGACACTTGGCTTCCATTCCTTCCTCTGCCATATACTAGATGTGTGCTCTTCTGAGAGCTGTGGGCAGGAAGGCGAGCTAGAACACTTAACAACAGGCCAACAGAGAGGGGATGAGGATCCAAGGTAAGGTGGATGCCACGTAAGGGGAGAAAAGGCAACAGATTGGTGAGACATATGAGGCAATGAAGATTATTGGTTGCAGACCAGGTGATCTGCATTTTGGGAAGGAATTTTCCCATCTGGAAGTTCCCTACACCACTGAAATCACAAGGTTCTTCTCTTTCTCCTCTCCCCAACATGCCATGGCCCATGCTAGGTGCTGGGGAGATGAGGATAATAATGAAATGGTGCCTACCACTAAACAGCTTCCCTTCTACTGGGCAGAGCAGGTGGGAAGGCCAGCAACATAGAGATTGACATCCAAAGCATTTTTGTGGGGGGATGAGGGGTGGAGAGAGAAGTGTAATGACAGCCAAGAGAGGTCCCTGCTCACCGTCCTATTCACAAGCTCTTTCTCCCTTGGAATTCCTTGTCACCCTTCTTGGGCACCTATCACCACATTGAGGATGATCGGGCAACTGCCTGTGGGCCAAGATCAGGCAAAGGCTCTTGTAGGAGATGGCATCTGAGCTGGGCCTTCCACAGAGCTAGGGACTCTGAGAGTGACTATGGGATGCATAGATGTGCACATGAATGCTGATATAATATTGACAGGTTATTTATTGAGAACCCTACAGCCTTTGTGCTTTGTAAGCACCTGTGTGTGCAAATGCCTGTGAGCACCAGAGTTGTGTGTGTTTGTGTACATGCTCAAGGGCTTCTTTGCCTGCCCTCCCCCACCCATGATTCCTTGCCCTTGCTTAGTGTCAGCTATATGTTAAATGCATAGGCTGGTCCTGCTCTCCCAGATTCCCCTTATGGTCCCTCTAGAACAGAATCACAGAATCACTCTGAGAATACTTCCCTGGGCAGAGTTGACTGACTGGTCCTGACATAAGGTTGTCTGGGTGGGCTCTAGGCTGCCAGGCAACCAGTGACTTGCTATGTCCCATCCCTGCCTGTGCCTCCCCCAACCCCCATAATGTCTGTCTCTGTCTGTCTCTGTCTCTTTCTCCATCTCTGTCTCTCTCTGTCTCCTGCTTTGCCTCTTCTCCCCCACCCTATCACGTGTCAGGATGTCAAATAGGGCAGATCTGTAACTACTTGGAAGTGAGATGTCTTAAGCCTTGGGGAGTACCTGCTGACCATGACCAGGGGAAAGGATCTCTAAGGCATTCTGTCAGCAAGGGTCATCAGTATGAAGAAACCCAGCCATGGTTCCCTTGCCAGGCTGATGGGAGAAAAAGACCTGCTTCCATCCAATGGAATAATGGAAACATTATGGGACAAGGGGGGAAGGAAAGAGAGGAGAGGAATAGAAGAAAGGAAGGAAGGAGGATCTGAGAAGAAAAACTCTAAGTCGGCTCTGAGCTCCAGAAAGCTACTAGACCTTGACAACTCCCACCCAATGTGGTAACTATTAAGGAGAGAGGATTGATTAAAGCCCTAATCATCGGGGCTCTCCCGGGTCCTTAACCCCATGTTGGAGCCTGAGCTGATGCCTCCCTCCCCTCCACACAATTAGCATCTCTTGTCACTAATTGATTCTTCTGGTGCTCACAAGACAATTAGAATTTAAATTGCCTTTTACAAAGGTCATGAAAACATGATAAAAGATGAATCTATTAAAGAGGAAGTGGTACAATTCCTTTCTTTACTCCCTCTTTCCAGTCCTCTGGACTTGATATTGGCCCTCTCAGATGGGTTTTCATTGGCCCATTAGTGGATGAAGAGGAGTTTGGAGCTTGGGATGTGTTTGGGATGCAGAGTATTGTCATAATCCGGAAGTTCAGACTGTAGGAGCAGAAAGGTTTAATGAGGGCACCCCTCTCCTGCCATTCCAGGGTGGTCTTTGAGTACCGGGTAACATTCAGGGGGCAGACAGCCCCTGTAGGCTGGTGGTACCAAGGCTGGTCTCCTTTCTAGTGGTGTAAAGCTGGGTGTTTTGGAAGGAGAGGGAACAAGAGAACCGGACATCTGCTAGTTGTATCAGTGGACATTTTGGGTGGCTCCGTGGCACAGCTTGGGGGCTTTTGACTGATTTCTCTCTGTCAGTGTCTCTGATCCTCCTCTGCTGAGGTGTCCCTGTGAAAGTTTTGTGGGTAGAGCCAAGCTATGAGCTTGAAGAACTCTAATGTGGGACTGCTATTAGATCAGGGCAGTTGTGTCTTGGGTGAATCTCCAGGGAAGCCTAGGTCAGAGGTCAGGGGACTCTGCCAATGGGAAGAAACTTCCATAAAGATGCTTTCCTTGGCTGGGTTGACACTAATAATCCTTGATGTTTACATAGCACTTTACAGTTACAAAATACTTCACGGCCCCAGGTGGAAGCATTCCTAGTTAGACCTCTATGAACACCATGCAGACTAACGCAATGCTCATCTGTCAGGGACTGATTATGACTGGTCATGGCAAGACCCATCAAAGACGACACCTATTCCCAAGCTGGGACTCAAACATTTCCTGGTCTGTCCTGGACACCAAAGTAGTTCCCTGTGCTCTTGGGAAAGAACTGGGCTCTTCTCTCTGGCGAGGAATAGCGAGACCCTAGGGCTTTGGTCCTCAGTCCTGTGTGCCAGGGAGACACCTGATATTGGAAGCAAGGCTGGCCCTCTGCACTGATGAGACAGAAGATTGTCCAGCTCCTCTTATGGTGCTTGAAATTCCCCCATTAGCAATCTCTCCCTTTGAGTCCAGGGCTGCCCCCTTCACTCAGCTGTTAACACAATCACGATGGCAGCTTGATTGAGCTATGGAGGCAGGAAGGTCGCAGCTGTTGCCAGCCATTCTAATGGGAACCCCAGTTTGTCTTCCACTCGGAAATTGCAGTGCTAAAAGCAGGGAGAACCAACTTGTGGGCAGGTATTAAGATGCTGGTATTATCTTGTGATGGTTACATATCCAATCCCCTTGTCAGTTATTAGCACATTAGAGGTAGCATGGAATAGTGGGCACAGCCTTCTACTTAGGGCCGAGGGACTGGGATTCAGACTGACATGTGCTAGTTGTATCAATGGACAAGTCCCAGAATTTGAGTCTTGGGAGTTCTCACCTCTCATGGCCTCTGTATTCTCAACTGTACAATGGGGACAATAATACTAGAAAGTCTGTGTGGTATGGTGGGTAGAGATCCAGCCTTCACAGTCAGGAAACTTTGGGTCTGAGTCCTGCCTCTGATACATTCTGACTGGCTGACCCTGGCAAGTTAGGTAATGTCCCTGGGCCTCAGTTTCCTCATCTGTAAAATGAGGGGGTGGGATTAACTGACTTCTGAGGTGTTTTCCAGACTACGTCTATGATCCTGTGGTGGAAGTGACTGCTCCCCTCAAACACCGAGGAGCCAGCAGTGATGACATCTGGGAATTCCAGCCAGAGAACTCACACATGGCATTAGCTCAGCAGTATATCCTCAAGGACCAGAAGCTGAGGCAAACTCAGAGAATGTTCCTTCCTCCCTCCCTTGTATCCTGCTCCCAGATCTGTGCCAAGCTTGTCAGCCAAGGTTCTGGTCCTTTTGGCATCGGGTCAAGGGTCTGAGGCCCTGGGTGGCAGGAGGCCTTTGCCTGAGGTTCCAGCCTTTCTGGCTCAAGGTCTGGTGTCTAGCTCCCCATAATCCTGGAGTTTGAATAAGTTCACCAGAACCTGGTCCCTTCAAGGCTCTTCTAAAGGCCTTCCTGATTCCCTCACATGTTATTGTCCTTCCCAGTTACTTTGCATTTTAAATGTACTTCTCTGTGTCCACATCTTCCCCCAGGAGAGTGTAAGTTCCCTGAAGTCAAGGAATATTCATTTTTGTCTTTATTAGCTCTGGAGCTTAATAGATACATGTTGAATCAAGTTTTTCAGAGAGCTAAGAACATTATTTTCAGGAAGACTATACAGGCAGGTTTCAATGGAAGAGAGGCCACAGAGAGTGATCCAGAGAACTGGGCATTGCCCAGGGTTCAGGCCTAGTCCCGGAATAACCAGATGACAGTAAGATGTCACTTGTCACCAAAGGCACCAAGATTGGGAGAAAAAGGAGAAGAAAGAGGAAGCTAGAGGAGTGAGGGGATAGAGGATCCCACAATAAACTTTGCCTCCTTTGTTGCTCAGAAGCATCATGATAGCAGTGGCAAAAGGACTGGATTTGGAGTGGAGGACAGAGACCTGGGTTTGAATTCTGACTCTGCCACCTCCTAACTGTGTGACAAGTCACCTACCCTGTCTGGGCCTCAGTTTCCCCATCTGTCAGATGA
The DNA here is from genome assembly GCA_028646575.1 of Pseudocheirus occidentalis. Taxonomy (NCBI): domain Eukaryota; kingdom Metazoa; phylum Chordata; class Mammalia; order Diprotodontia; family Pseudocheiridae; genus Pseudocheirus; species Pseudocheirus occidentalis. The sequence continues at coordinate 5,696 of JAQQSW010013235.1, forward strand.
GGCCTTTTGAAGTCCTTCTAGTGCCAGTTCTGTGATCTGTGCCAGGCCAACAAAGAGCAGAGGACTCCAGTTTATCTAGTCAGTATCAGAGACCAAGGTGGAGGTCGCTTGGTTCTGGAGGTTCTAGGGCCACCGAGGTCCCTTTTTTTTGGATTTCTGTTTTATTTCTTCTTATTCTTCATTCCCTCAGACTTGAGAGTATATATATATTCCTCATGTCCACTATGTCCATTAGAGGATGGGACACAAATCTCTGGCCTCTCTTCCCTCTCTGAGTTAACCTCCTCTAAAGGATGGCCCAGTGAATCCAACGCTGGGCTTGGAATCAAAAAGACTTGGGCAAACATCTGGCTTCTGTTCCTTACTAGCTCTGTGTTTAGGACATTCAGCATCTATGAGCCTCAGTTTCCCCATCTATAAAATGGGTATAAAACCTATACTACCTACCTCACTAGGCTCTTGTCAGGGTCAGATGAGGATAATGTATTTAAAATGCTTTGCACATCTTAAAGTGCTACATGGAAACTCCAGCTGCTGTTATTATGGTCATGAATCCCTCAATCCTGTCCAACATCAGACTAGGTGGGTCCCTTGCCTTGTTCTTCCACTCTGGTCATAAGACTTGCCCATACTTGGAAGATAACTCTAGCCAGGGACAAGAGAAAGAGGCAGTTGAGTCTCAGACAATCTTTTTCTTATTCTCAGTCTATGTTTCAGCCCCATTGCCCCACACTCATTTCTTACCCTTGAGGGAGGCAATAGTCCTGATGTCCTCTACCCTCATCAACCTTGTTGGAGTTTTGTGTAAAAAGGGCATGGATCAGCTGGAGAGTTTCCTTAGGAGAATGACCAGGATGATGAAAGAGCTTGAGTCAGTGTCCCACATGGATCCAAAGGAGCTGGGGCTTTCTACCCAGAGGATTGTAGACTTAGGGCTGGAAGGAACCTTAAAAGTCACTGAGTTAAACTCTTATTTTATAGAAAAGGAAACTGCACAGAGGGCATCAATGACTTGCCCAGCTTATAAGTTCTGAGACAGGATTTGAACTCAGAACTTCTATACTCCAAATTTTGTGCTCTACTGACTTTGATACCTACTGCCTGTTACAGTAGTGGACTGTGAGTACTCATTAAATTGAAGCCATGTTCTTTGAGCAAGAGATCTGTCTGTAACAACGGGGTACAATGGTGAGACATATTGAGCAAGAAACAGCCAGGGATATGACCAAGAAAAATTTCCAGAAGCTCAGGAATTCAATGGGTCTCATATGGGTTTTCTGGAGATGCCAGCCAGAGCTACATGTTAGATGCTTGCTGGGTATTGTGATGGCTGGTTTTTCAAGACTGCTCTGCTTACCCAGTGTGGATCTGCCAAGGAGGATTAGCTGGCACCAACACTGATTTCTTATCAGTGAGAATTTGTGACTCTGTGGTGCTCAAAATTGGTCTTTCAGCCTGAGGTCCTTGTAGCTGACCTCCTTGGATATGGACCCATTTGGTCTAATCCCATTTTGGCTCTGCTTGACCTGTTCCTGCCCTCTTCTGATACATGTGGCCCTGACAAGGCCAGGGGATCTAACAACATTGGATTGGGAGGCTGATGACCTAGGTTTAAGCCCTTTATGACTTTGGGAAAATCCCTTCCCCACTCAAAGCTTCAATTTTGCCCTTTATAAAACGATGGGGTCATGTCTGATGATCTCAAAACCCCTTTTAGCCTAGATGGAGCTGATACAAGAGAAACAGTTGATGCTGTTGATGAATAGGTAAGAAAGTTAACTTTTTTTTCCCCTGAACAATCTTAACCTTCTGTCCCCTTCAGCCCCCTCTATTCCTTCATTTTCCCTTCCTTTTCTCCCTGTCATCTTGGGGCTAGGACTTTGAGGAGGTTCATCAATTTAGAGCTGGAAGGGACTATCTAGGACAAACCTCTCATTTTACTGATGAGGGAATTGAGGACCAAGGTAGGTATTAAGTGGTGGGATTTGAACTCAAGTCTTCCGACAAGAGTTGATGCTTTCCTCATTGTATAGCACCTGTCTGCAAGAATATTGTAGTTGTGGATGGTGAAAAGAAGGAAGATCAGTTAGGTATCACTGATCAGAAGGGCTGATAGAGCCAGAGATGGGCCCCTGAATCCCATCCTCCAGAATCTGTATTCTTTCCTCTGAGGCCCAAGGACCTCCAGGGCCAGAGCCCTAATAAGTAAATACCTAATTCATTATTTATCACCAGGCGAGTGGGGAAGTAGCTCCTGGAGATGATCGGGGTAATCCAGTGTGATTAGTTGTTTTCAGGGATCTTTATTTGGATGCAAAGGAGGCACCTGGGGACAACAAGGCAGCTGCAGTCAATGAATATGTTGGCTCTTGACCTGGCCCTGGCCCCTGTCATGTTACATGAGGAAAATGGAGAACAAGGAAGGGAAGAAAGCCAATAGAAACATGGCTGTGGCACAGTTGGGATTATTGCAAAGCAGAAGGCTGGAGTGAGAATGGAGGCTTTCAGGGAGCTTGGAAGGAAACTGGCGGCTCATTGATTTTTTCCCCCTTGACCTGGAAACAGATCTGGTGAAGTCAGCTCATCTATCCCCTTGTTGCTGGGCAGAGCTGGTCCTTAATCTTCCACAGGAGAATTTTGTGGGAGTTTTCCTCACTGGAAATGAAGGGGGAGTTTGTGAGAAATTCTGTGTTCTACCTCCCCCCTCCTGATATACCATTCAATACAAGGGGAGCAAAGCTGACACAAACCATATCTCATGCTTGCTTCCCCGGATAGTCACAGATGCATAAGGGGAAAATCGTCCAAGGGCTTCTGTTCTTTTGAGGTTTCTAGATTTTTGTTTTGAGATAAATCCTACCCATCCTTTAAGCCCCCGCTCAAATGCTTCCTCTTTTGTGGAATCTTTCTAGTCTCAGGAAGGGATGCTGATCCCTCCCTTTTCTGATTACTTACTGTCTGTAAAGCTCATCTGACTCCAGGCACAGATTGCTTTGTGATGCCTCTTATAGAACCATAGGGTCATCATTGGAGAGCTGGCCTCAGCCAAGGAGGCTAAGTGACTTGCCCAATGTCACATAGGGAGTATGAAGTGGAAATTGAACCCCCTTCCTCTGAGTTGATGCTCTTACCTCTGTACCACAATGCTTTGCACTTGTAGCATTATTCAGATCTTCATGAGAAGAAACCCTAGATTGAGAGTAATTTGACCTTAGGTATTTTGCCAGTAATTTGCCATGGGGCCTTGGAAAATTCACTTCCTTTCTCTAGGTCTCAGTTTCTTCACCTTTAAAATTAGTTCAGCCCTGTGATTTCATCAATATTAGGAACTCCCACTGCTTCATCTGTTCATTAATGCAGATTTCCAGCTCTTTTCTAATTTATAGCCTTAGAGAGCTGCTTGGGGGGTATTAAGAGGCTAAGGGGCTTTGCATGGTCACATAGTCACATGCATCAGAGGTAAGATTTGAACTCAGGTCTTCCTGATGCTAAGATGGACTCTCCATCCCATATGTCATGCTGCTTCTCAGCAATAAAATGGAGGGTCTAAATGACCTCCAAAGTTCTGGGTCAAGACATGTGAATCTTGTTTCCCTAATAGACTGAAGGGGGAAGGGATGGAAGATGGTTGCGCAGCAAGTAAACCAGAGACAAGTAGCAAGCGTCTCATCAACAGGCGAGAAGAAAAAGCAAAGAATGGAAAGTGGCTGGAAATCTGGATTCTTCAGAAGACGCTTCAGCAAATAAAAGCTGAAGGCAGTTACTACTGGCATTGAGGCTCTGACAGGAATCTGCTGATTGCGGATCAATGGCATCTGGACAAATTGGACCAGATAACGGGAGAAAAAAAGCAGTCTTTCTTAGGAAGTCCGGGCACAAGGGACATGTGTTGTACACAGCCAGGCAGTTGGTGGAAAGAGCCACAAAGTGCTGAGGATATCAATTTCAGCAGGTATGAAGTGCCTTATGACCTGCACAGACTGTGTTATATTTGTATTTCTTCCAGAGCCAATCAACAACTCTATGTACACAAAATGTAAATTGGTTTCTCTTTAAGAGGAAATGGAGAAACCCTGTAGTGAGATCATCAGGAAAAAAACGAAGCATTCCTCTAATGAAGGGAAGAAGGATTGCAAAGAAAGAAAGAAGACAGCTCTATAAAGGCAAAGGAAAGTAGAAGTCTGGGGCAGGAGGACAGAGAATGGAAGATCATGACATAGAAAATGTTGGGAAGAAGTACTGAACCTTTGGAGCTACAGAGGAGAGACTTTTACCACAGAAAGGCAGCATTAGATCTCCTGATAAGAAAGCAGACTCCCATGATCCATGGAGTGAGGATGAGAATCCATCCTCATAATGATGATGATGATGAGGAAGATAACATTAGCATTTACATAGGGCTTTAAGTTTTGCAAAGCACTTGCCATGTGAGCTCATTTGGTCTTCACAACATTCTGCATCCTTTGTTTTGAAGAAGACTAAAGACATGGCGGTGGTGACTTGTCTCATGGGTGAATTGGATTTAAGTGAGGGAGAACTACATAAAGTTGTCAGCTTCACTCTTGATTCCAGTGACAAGAAAAAAGTCAGCATGTCTGGGGATGGTCTGGGCTTCAGCGGATGGGTGACCTTGGCATCTTCAATGGCTGACCAATTTTTTAGCGCTCTACAGCCTCCTACCTCAGGCCTTTCATGACCCCTGGAACAAATTGTTTCCATCCACCCATTCTACCAGGGGAGGTCTTCACATGCTTGGGGGCGACATCCCCCTGACTCACTAATGGATTTGAAGCCTGTCATTTACCTACAACCTGCTTAGCCTGTCTGCTGATATGATTTACCAGAGTCTGCTACAGTTTCTTGGAAGCACAGATGAGACTTGGGTAGTAGGAGGACACCAAAGGGGGATGAGCAGCCCTAAAAAGGGCTTGGCATCCCTTAGACCAGAGGTGCTAGTCCTCTTGAAGACCTCATACACAATAATCATAAAAGATGTGGTAGGTGGTATATACTAGGCTAGAGTGCTGGAGTCAGGCTTGAAGTCAGGAAGACTCATCTTTGTGAGTTCAAATCTAGCCTTAGATACTAGCTGTGTGACCCCTGGCAAGTCACTTAATTCTGTTTGCCTCAGTTTCCTCATCTATAAAATGAACTAGAGAAGGAAATGGGAAACATCTCCAACATCTTTGTCAAGAAAACTGCAAATGGGGTCACAAAGAGTTGGACGTGACTGAGAGATGACTTAGCAATGACATAGCTGAAAAAACTGAAGGTGAGAAAGGCTAATTTACTCAACTGGGTCACATGGCTAGTAAGTGTCTGAAGCTGAATTTGAACTCAGGTCCTCCTGACTGCATATCCTACACTCTCTCAACTGCCCTGCCTAACACATATTCTTACAGGATAGATGGCATCTATTACTAACCATTGGAAGATCAGACAAGTCATAACAGTAGGCATTTTCCTGCTGACGGATGCCAAGGTGTGGTCATCTACCAACCTAATGAGGACAATTGGGAATTTTGGTATTTTCCCAGGGTGTATCTAGGTTGTGGCTGGAAGTCTCTCAGATGTGTTAAATGCTCCTAGTTCAGATGTTTTATGTAAGGATAAGAAATGCTTTTTGGATTGAACAGAAGACATCTTTAGGAACTGTAAAATCCCACACAGAAAACTGGGCACTTTAGGGGCAGGTGGGTTTTCATCACTGCAGCCTAATGAAGGTCAAAGCTTCAAAAGTTAGAAGCAAAGTTGAGAAATGGACAAATAGGGGATAAAATACCCCAGGACAGAATTCGAATTGCCTTATTAGCACTAAAGATACAAGACAACTGGGCAGGGGTGGAATGTACCCAATGAGGGCTGGAAAGAATATATTTGTCTGGAATCTTGTGGATCTTATGAAGAAGGTTTTATGTCATAAATGGAAGGAAAGATGCAAAACTGCTTCCCCATAAAGTTATTCAGTTAGATACCATGGAATAGGAGATGTAATAGAGGAAATAGAAGTGAAAAATATCAAATAACTCATATGAAACAATAGTTAGGAAGAAGAAAAGTCTGAACACTCAACAGATGTATGGAGTGAACGTGCAGAGTATGGGTGATGAAGTTAACTAGAGATGTTAAAATGCTACAAGGATGGAAATATGATTTCATAGGCTTCACCTACACTTTGTAGCATATGACTCAACTAGAATGTGTCAAGGGAAAGGTATATCTTATATAAAAGGGGCAGGTTAGATAAAGCAGGGTAGTGGGATAGCATGTGTTCTTGTGGAAATTAGAAACTGTAATGGAAAGCATGGTGAAGAACATTTTGGTCATCAATGGTTAGAGAAATGAGGAATATTTTGGGGGAGGAGTGAAATATAGACTAACCAATCAGAAAGAAGATGTTTGATAACTTCCAGATGCAGATCACAAAGCTAATATGAAGGCAGGATAGTGTCATGGTGAGGGACTTCAATCATCTGAACATCTGTTGGAGTTTTCTGCTAGAAAAAGAGCAGGTGATAAGATTTTGACATGTCTTGGTAATAATGTCATCTTCAAGCAATGAGGGGAAATGCTATTCTGGATCCATTTGGACAAATAAGGAACTAGATACTGAAGTAAAATTGATTGAGGACCTTGAGAGAAAATGACCATGCTCTCTTGGCATTC
>JAQQSW010013236.1:0-12361 GCA_028646575.1 Pseudocheirus occidentalis
TGGCATCCCATTTATTGGAGGGGGAATGATGGGGAGCTTATGCTCAAGCCCCACCCTAAAATATTGTTTTCTGTGTGCTACCCTTGTTATATTGTAAAACTCTGTTGACATTAGTTATCCTTAAAAAATTCCCATTATCCCATATAATGAAATGTATTTTTAATGTATTTTTGCCATATAAGGGACATGAAATATCTTGGGGCCAAATGTAATGTTAATGAAATGAGAAGATCTTCCATGCCCCTTTCTATTGGCACTTAGTAAAGGCACTTAGCACCTAGTAAAGGCACTTAGCTCCTTACTTCAATTTAACTCCTTGGGAGTAGTTCATACCTTAACAGGAAGGGGCTGAACAGGGAGCAGCTATACTGTATATAAGGAGACAACCAGGAGGACCTTCAGATTTTTCTGTCACCACCTGGAGATTGCACCTTTTGCTGAGACCCTCCTCCTGCAGCTTCTACTGAGAACTTCCAAGGACCAGGCTGAGAAACTGTCATGAGTCTGAGAGGTATCCCTGCTTGAGGGAGCCTGTTCTATTTGTGAAGGCTTGGGAATGTCCACTGCATTAACTATGTGTATCAACTTTGTGACCACTATAATGACTTTGGCTTTCTGGTTTTGGGACTTGTCCTTCTGGTTTGGGGACTCAGTGTTCTGGTTTCTGAATAAAGACCTTGGTTCTGCCTTCCATGTGGAGAGTTTGCTACATTTTGTGATCCAAAACTATACCAGCATATTCATAACCGTCATGGGTGTTGTGAATATCTCATTATTGATACAGGTTACTTCTTTGTAGAATTACTGACTTTTAGCCTGAGAAAGGATCTCAGGGATCAACTAATCTGAGCCCTTTGTCTTACAGTTAAGAAAAGTGAGGGACAAAGAGGTTAGTTAAATAATTTGTCCAAGATCATGCAGGTGAATGGTGGAGCCAGGACTGAAGCCAGGGATCCTCTCTGACTCCCAGTCCATTGCCCTCTGCAATGCCCTACGATACCTTTTACTTTACCTCTTTCCCCCCTCAACTAAAAGGAAGACTTTTACACCTGGGATAAGTGCCATAAACTATGCTCAGGACAAGTGGGAAGAAAGGTACTCTTAGACGGGTAATAGGGAAGAGATGTACAGAACCACCAGAAACACTGGGATAACATGAGGCTGATTCTTGGTGACCGTCTGCCCTCCAGTCCCCAAGAATTTGGACATTTGGTATCTTAAATATTTCTGTATTTTAAGATTTGGACATGAGTAGAAATCTGGCCTCAGATATTTACTCACTGTATGACTCTAGACAACTCACTTAACCCTGTTTGCCTCAGTTTCCTTATCTGTAAAAGGAGCTGGAGAAGGAAATGGCAAATCATTCCAGTATCTCTGCATCTCTGCCAAAACCCAACTGGGATCAAAAAGAGTTGGGTAAGACTAAATTGACTGAACAACATCTACCCTCGAATACTCCAGAACATGGACATTTGGTATGTTAAACATACACACACACACACACACACACACACACACACACACACACACACACAATTCTTGATAACTCAGGGCTAAGATCAATTGATTTTTCTTGGCATCCAAAAAACCTGATCAGAGGAAAAAGAACAGGTGGAGAGATAACAGGTTATGGAGGTGACTTAGAGAGGGTTTGAAGCCTACTCCCCCCTCCAAAAAACCAACAAAAAACACCTTTCCTAGTCTCACAGTGCTTAAAATGATCCTAGGGACCATCTAAGGGCAACTCTTTGTTTTTAATTCAGTTTTGTTTTATGTTCAGTTCTAATTCCTCTCTCTCCCCTTCTCCTCCCTCACTTGCTGAGGAGGCAAAAAAAAAAGAAAAGCCATTTAAAAATAGACAAGCAAAACAGAAAGCCACATTCCATGGGGGGAAAAAGAATTTTATTTTAAAGAGGAGGAAAGGAAGGCATTTACCCAAGATCCCAGAAGCAGGTTTATTAACTCTCCTGTCCAATGAACCTTCTGTCACATTGTCCTGTGGCCCGTGGTTTCTCTCTTGAAACACTGAAATCCCCGACAAAACTTCTAACTTGCATGACAGACTACATAGGGCATCTAATGTCCTTTGCAATTCTCCCTTTTTAATGGAAATCACCTAGAATTTTCATAGCCCCATTCATGAAAGTTCTAGAAAAAGACACTAAAGCAATTCCTTTCAGAGATGTCTCAGTCACTTGTATACACCATTTAAAAGTTAAGTGACATCAGCAGCAGCTATGGAAACAGTAAAATATGATATGGTGGCAGGGACTAGATTGTTTGACCAGATGGATGTCAGTTTTGGTCTGAGAGACTGAGTGAAAAGAGGACATAGGTCATGAAGGTCAAGTGCATATGTGTTTGCCTAGTACAGGGGTGGGGATCCTGGGGCATCAGGGCCATATGTGGCACTCTAGGTCCTCAAGTGCCACCCTTTGACTGAATCCAAACTTCACAGAACAAATCTCCTTAATAAAAAGGTTTGTTCTGTAAAACTTGGACTCAGTGAAAAGACTATACCCAAGGACCTAGAAGGTCTTGAGGCTGCAAGTTCCCCACCCTGGCCTAGTGTTTAGTGGGAGAGAAGAAAACCAAGTACGGAGGGCAACAGAGGATTCAGAATTTAACACCATTTAATCCTTGTTCCTGTTTAACAGTGGAGGAAACTGGGATCCACAAGTGAGAAATGACTTTTATCTAATTAGCTAATTCTTCCCCTTTCCCTCTCTCAGGTAGTTAATGAAAATCTCCTTTCTTTTCCTCCCCTTCAATTTTTTTCCTTCATTTTCTGCATTTCCCCCTCAAAATTATTTTCCCTTCATTCTTTCCATTAATGCTCTTCCTTTTCTGTCTATTCTAAAATTTATTCTGTGATTTAGGCCAGGTCTGCACAACTTGTGGTCCTCAGGCAGCTTGAACACCAAAGGATTTTGGGATGCTCGATAAAAATGTGAGGAAAACATCCTTTCTAAAGTAGAGGACATCCTTTAGCATGTCACAAGTGGCCTGAGAGCCTTAAGCTGGCCACCTGCCTGCAGGTTGTGCAGACCTGATTTAGGCAATTGGTACAAGCCCTACTTGGTCATTGTTTGGGCCCTGACTGACTCAGAGTGAATGTAAAGAGCAACTGTTTCTGTTTTGGTCAGAAATCCTGAGTGTGTTTGCCTCCCTTCTTAGAGACGAACCCAAACTGAAGGTCTACAGAGCCGTGGTGCTAATCTTATTGTTGTAAGCTTGTGAAATCCAGTGCCTTGTCAGGAAACGTAATCGTTTCCATTTGAATTGTCTTAGGAAGATTCTGAAGATCACCTGGCAGGATAAGGTACCAGACACTGAGGTCCTTACTCTAACTAAACTGCCAGGCATTCAAACTCTGCTTCAGAGAGTGCAACCCCAAACAGCTGGCTACATTGTTCAAATGCAACAGGTGTGCTTGCCAAAAACATTATTTTATGGAGAACTCACACAGGGCAAGCACTCTCATGGTGGTCAGAAGAAGCGAAACAAGGACACTCTCACGAACTTTGGAATTGATTGTGTGACATGGGAGACATTGGCACAAGACCACCCGGCATGACATGCCCTCATCAGAGAAGGTGCAGTGCTCTATAAGTAAAGCAGAATTGAAACAGCTCAAAGGAAATACAGAAAGAGCAAATTTAGAGTATCCACCCCAAATGTTCACGAAGATTATCTGTGCCTGACCTGTGGTATAGTATTCTAAGCTTGTATCAGCCACAGTCAGACACACTGATACTTGAGGACAGCAACTAACCAACCGATCGGTCTTACCTAGACTTAATCATTGAATGGGCATTGCCTTAGTCAATCTGAGACCTGTTAAAGACCTTAGGTTAAAAAGGTGAAGTTCTCCCACTGCATCCAGGGCCATCTCCAGTCATCTTAATCTGTTATCTTCCCACTGGATCCAGATGTCTCTGGGAGAAAAAGTGAGGCTGGTGACTTTGCACAGTCCTGCCTCACTTAAATCCAGTTCATTTGCATGTCATGGCACCATATCCCTGATGTCATGATCATCTTTGAGAACAAAGGATAAACAGCAACAATAGCAGTAACCGTCGATCCTTGTACTTAATCAGTATAAGGAGGGACAGAGTAGTTATGCTGCTTGCTGCCATAGAAGGGGAGGCCTGGGGTGACTTCAGGTAAAGGGTAGATTGACAGAAACTAAGTGCGCAGGAAGGACACTGTTGAGTGGATCCCAGAACACAAGCCTATGGCTCTGGTTGTGTCACTATGCCAGAAAATGGTGACTGGTGGGAGGAAAAGACACTGAGTGAGCATGCTCAGTGTTTCATGTTAGCCTGTTCTTCTGTAAGCTTATTGAGTTGTTTCTTAGTTAAATTTCTTGGCATTATGGCCTGTAGAGACTTTTATTTTGCTTTTTGAATATTTTTCTAATTTGGGGCACTTTTAAGAGGTCATGAGGATTGGAGTAAATGTCTAGTCTTCCATCCGGTTGATCATATGACCTAGACATCCCACTGATATACTTTGAAATAAATACATAAAAAATAACTGTGCCATCTCTTCAATATCCAATAGTGTGTCCCCCCAACAACTTGAGAAAACAACTTGGCTCTACTTTTTTCCACTGTCTACTTTTCTACAACCCCCTCCCCACAACTCACCTCTACTCTGGCGTCGGTATTTCCAGTACAGCAAGATAGAGATCAAGGTGAGCAGGATCAATACGGGCACAAGGATACCCACAAATATAGCCACTGAAAACCTAGGGCCTGCAGGGAAGAGGGGAGAGGTAGTAAGGAGAATAAAGTAAACAAGAGCCAGATGTTCAAACAAAGTATAGAGAAAGGTACACATGGCTGGTTTTAATTTTATTGGGAATATTTCCTTCCTCACCATATGCTCTGTCCTCTAACTCAAAAGTTGTTTTCATATATACAAATATGTGTCTGTCTGTATGTGTATACACATATACATACATACATACATGTGTATACACATATATGTATATGTACATACACACATATTGGAGGTCTAGCTCTACTTCAAATTTTAAATTTATTGAGAACAAGATACAATTCTAAGACTCTGGTATATAAAGATTTTTTCCATGCTTTTATTCTAAAGCTGTCTGACTAGGGTGACAAAAGTGATCACTCTACACTGCCCAGCTCTAATACTTCTGCTTTGTACCTGAATGAATCATGGTAAAATTTTTGTACTCCCTGAGTCATATTCCAGGATGTCAAGGTCACTCATCATGAAAACCAGAAATGGTTCATTTTATGCCTGCATCACTTGCTAGTTATGGACAAGCCACTCATCTCCTCCAAGACTGTAAACTCCAAGAGTCATCTGTAAAATGGAGGTGGAGGGACAGTCCTTTCCAGTCCTATCCATGCCTATGAATGGAGGCTCCATGGAATCTTGTTCCCAAGTTTATAGTTTGAAACAAAACAGAAAGCTCTGTATTTACATAAGGATACACAATGAGCAGAGAATCTCTGGGGGTTAATCCTAAATGCTAGAAATCCTGTGTTTTAGCTCTAGGGACTTCCCAGAGACCAAGAAAGAGGAGAAGCACTTGTAGACCCTGTAAGGGAGATAGTCTGAATTTCTATAGGGCCCCGCTCCAAAAAACTTGGCTTTTGGTTGACTCTTCCCTATCCCTTGGAGAAGTCCTAGGCAGTGTTTGGTTTTGGAAGTGGTCAACACGTTGTGCTACATTCTATGGAGGGAGGCCTATATCTCTTTCCAAGGTATGTCATTAATGCTAGAACCCAGCTACATGGTCTGTTTGGCTAACTGTTCACAGGATGCAAAAATAGATATTTACAAGTGTATACAAATTATATGTAAAATAAATTGTATACAAATTATATGTAAAATAAATGCAAAGTAATTTGAAGGGCAGGGGACACGAGCAGTTGGTGGATCATGAAAACTCACACAGACAGTGGTACCTGAGCTGGGGTTTAAAGGAAATTTGGGATTCTAAGAAGGAAAGAAGATGTTTCTCTGACCCAGCATCCCAATAGCAACCTCCCCACATGTATCTCTAGTTCTCCTGAGCTGATGCTAAGAGTATGCAAGGGGAGGACCTTTATTTTGACCTGTTTTACTCTATTCTTCTATGAGGGATACAAAGGCAAAGAATGACACTGATTAGTTACATGTCGCACAAACACCAGAAAGGCATCTTTACCTGCTCCATCTTTGGTTGGGACCACAATGTATTCCATCCTACTATCCATATGGTCCACATTACAGAATAGTTTTTTCCCCACCTGGGTCTCAGAGTCTTTGATGTGGAGGATGCTGGTGACTGATGTGGTACCATTTGAATGAGTGATGCTCTCAGTGCTACTTGGCACCTCTGGCCCCGTCTTCCAGGAGATCACAGGGGGTGGCCGCGCGGTGGCAGAGCAGGTGACATTCAGGTGGCCTTCAGAGAATTGGTAGTTCGTGAAGACTGTAGGATGTACTGAGACAAAAACCAAAAATGCTCTTTCATCAAAATGGATTCTACATCTATATGTCCAGTACTGTGAGGGATTTTAAAAAAGCATAAGAAATGGTGGCTGAAATACGTTGATTCATAGGTAAATAATAATGATAGCTTGCCTTTATATAGTGTTTCAAAATATTTCAAAATGCTTTTTGTTTGTAATTTCCTCTTAGCCTCACAACCTTGTGAAGTAGATGCTATTACTAGCTTATAGCTGGAAGGGATTTCAGCCAGGTTCCAATTTTCCGTTATATTTATTGATTCCATTATTCATTAATTTTCCAAATGAAGAAATCAAGGTCCACAGATATTAAGTCACCCAGGATATAAGTGTTCAATGTACTTGAACTCATAGTCTCTGCCTCCTAATTTAGCATTCCTTCCCACAATACCATGCTGCGAACATTAAGGAATTGAGCTCAGTTGTGGAAATGAAACTATCTCTCATGTGTATAATAAGTAGAGGATAATTACAGGGTTAAGGTGACTATGCAATGGGATTCAGAGACAAGATAGGTTATTGTGGGCTAGAGGAGTTGGTGAATGTCTCATGGCAGAGGTGGGATTACTGTTCATGTACGTCTAGGGCTGACATTTATATTGAACTTTGTAAGATTTGCCAAGTATCATTCAGTCTAAAATCATTTTAGTATTTACCATGAGCCAGGGGGATTGTTGGGGATTAAAAAAAATAAAGACAGTCCCTTGTCCTCAAAGTGTTTACATTCTAATGGGGAGACATAATCTTGATAACTTGGGACATATAAGATATATGCAGAGTAGTTGGAAAACAACTCTAGAAGACACTAGGAGGAAATAGGCTATACAGAGACCAATGGAGAGCTCTCACAAAACATAAGATTGAAGCTGACCTTTGAAAGAAACCAGGAAAAACTAAGAGATTGAGACAAAGGGGAAGTATCCAAGGCATGGAACACAAAGAGATACGGCATCATCCATGCATGGAGAATGACAACAAAGGTCAGTGCAGGAAGATCACAGAGGGGAGTAAAGTGTAAGAAAGGGCCAGGTTGCAAAGTGTTCTAAATGCGAAACTGAAGATTTTATTCTGATCTTGTGTGAGTTATCACAACAGCCCTGAAATATGGCTAGGATCTAGGTTGGTAAAAATTAAGAAATAAGATATATAAGGTATTCTAGAGAAGGGCTTCAAAAGGCAGGAATGAACATGGTGTGATGAGTAATTTGTGTTTGAGGGGCAGACAATGATGAAGTTAGGCATAATTAGAATGGAAGATATATGTAGGAGATTAGTGGGAAATTATGTTGAGCGGTGGGTATGACCAGGCTAGATTATGGAGAACTTGAAAATCATTTAGAAATTGAGTTTGATACATTAGGGAGCCACTGCACAATTCTGGGTAATGGAAGTTGGAAGTGGTATTTTATGGAGATCTGTCAGGAAGCCAAAAGCTCAATGCATTGCAGGGAGTCATCACCTGGAATTGGATGGCAGTGAGAGCTGGTAAACAGAGACCTGGACTGAGAATCTAGCTTAGCAAAAGGGGTCTGGCAAATATCACAGGCTTAGATAAGTAACGGGTGAGGTCTGGCAACACCCGCTAATGCAGAGAGGAACAAGCCAGTGAATGATTTTGGCAGACAGACGGGCAGTGCCCAAGAGATAAAAGAGCAAAAGTGACTCCACCAATAAGCAGGAAGGAAAGTATCTCAAGCATAGCAGAGAAGGAGATGGAATCACACACACACTGTGTGTACACACACACACACTTACACACATACTGTATATACACACACATGCATATGCATACCTATTGTACATATTATGTACATGCTTGTATACAATTGTATATGTTATACATACACTTGCATGCACACACATGCACACACACATTGCTCCATGATGTTTACTTATACATTACATGACAGATTACACATATACATGCACACGTATACATGCACATATGCTACACACATACATGTTGCACACATCATATACATGTATGCAGCTGTATATCCTGTGTGTATATACACATATACATACATGTTGCTACATGTGGTTTACCCATACATCACATGCCCAATCATATGTGCATGTGCACATATCTATGCATGCACATGTGTGTGCATGCACATACCTATGCATATTGCATTCATTGTACACATATGCAAGTGTGTGTATTATGTGTGTGCATGTGTGTAAACACATATATGTGTCATTACATGCCCAATCACATATATACATGCACACATGTATGTGTGCACACATGTACACACTGTACATATACACATACATGCATGCACACATGCAACATGTATTACATACATACTTATATATAATTGTATATATTATCTATGCACCATGTGTATATACATATATACACTTATGTGTTGCTACATTATATTTTCTTATACACCACATGCCTGATCATATATGTACACATATGTATACATGCACAATATACACATTGTATACACACATATACATATTGCATATATTATATACACACATACAATTGTATATATGATATACACACATATATATATTTTTACACAATATATACTTATATATCACATCCCTACTCACATACATGCATACATATACATGCATGTATAGGCATGTATAGAAACGCATGCTGTTTCTCATCCTAATTAAAGGTTCTCTGTTCTCATTTTATCCTGTTTTTCTGAGTACTGGTGACCCAAAGTTATTGACTTTGCTCAAACACCCATCAGTGAGTTCTGCCCTTTACTGAGACAATACTAGTAAACCAAGAATGAGTCCACAATGTGGTGAGAGCCTGGAGGGAGGAATGACAGGGAGCATCCCATCATGGTGATCCAGCTATAAGGTGATGAGGATCTGATTTAAGACGGTGATCATTCATACTTACATAGAGCTTTAAAGTTTTCAAAGTACATTACATAAAACCACAGCCTCCTAAGGTAGATGGCATTGTAATCCTGAAGACCCAAGCTCACATCTGGTCTCACAGACACTTATTAAATAGCTGTATGACTGTGATTGAGTCATTTAACCACAGTATGCCTCAATTTCCTCATTGATAAGGTGGGGATAATAACCGTACCTGTCTCCCAGATTGTGGTGAGGATGAAATGACTAATAATCATTTATCATAATATCATCATCATAATAATAATCACAAATCACTTAGCTGAGGTAGCATATAGTAGGAACTACATAAATGTTGTTTTTATTTTTATTTTGTGTGTGACAAAATTGAATCACAGAGATTAAGACACTTGCCCAGGGTCACATAGTTAGCAAGTGTCTGAGGCTGGATTTTAAGTCCAATCTTGCTGGCTCCAAGTCCAGTCTCCAGGTGCACCATGCCATGTAACCTTGTGGGCAGGTTTGGTGGCAGGACAAATGGAACAGAAGGGTCAAATCCAAGCAAGCCACATTTTGACAAAGCCCAGTGACTGAGAAATGGGGAAAGGGGGAGGAAAGGGGGGAAGGAGAGGAGAGGAGAGGAGAGGGGAGGAGGGAGAGGAATGACTGTTCCCCTCACAGCTCCTGAGTCTCCTAGACACTATCTTTGCTGAGTAAGAGTCCCAAGGGGCTTAGCAACAGACCAGACCATCTGTTGCTTCTTCAGAAGCTCCTAGAGCTGTTGTTAGTGCTAACTCCTAAACCTAGGCTTCTCATTGTTTAGCAGCCAACCACTTGTTGACATAAAACAAAGATTATGCTCTGAAGGGAAGGGAGAATTTTTTTCTGACTTGAAGTGAATATCCTTCTGGGTACAAACTAGAACTTGAAAATCCCAATGTGTGTGGAAATCATCCTAAATCCCAGAAATGAATGCGTGAGGGAATGAAGCAAAGTACCTTTTAAAATAAGTTTTATTTGATATTTTCTGTTTCTTACATTATCATAGTATACTATATATCCCTCCCTTTCCCCTTCCAACAAGGCCATGCCATGTGACAAATAGTATTTGTAAGAGAGGGGAAAAGATAAGCACAATGAATGCACACATTGAAAAAGTTCAGGGGGCAGAGTCAAGATGATGGCATAGAAGCAGCAAAGTTTCGCAGCTTCCACAAAGCCACCTTAAATCCCAGAAAATATGACTCCAGACCAAGTTTAGGACTCCAAAACTCACAAAAATACGGAAAACACATCTCTGGCTGAAGGCAGCTCGGCAGGTGGGGCTCATTGTGACAGGCTGGGAGCCCAGGCCAGCCCAGGCTGAAACCGCAGCCAGGTCCCAGGGTGATTGGGAGAAGCCACAGCTGGAGTCTACAGTAGAGTGGATCGGTTTCACCTGGGCCAGTCTCCACATTTATCAAGCCAGAAGAAATAAGGCTAAGTGAAAGGTCAGTGGAATTCAAGCTAAATTTGGGGGGAAAAGCAGTCTGGCCGAACTGCCCCCAGGGCAAGAAAGCAGCCCATCATGGCTGCTTCAGAGCTCCTGGCCTGCACACAGCAGGGGGCCAAAGGGATTGATCAAAGGCCAAGGGCTCTTGTGTTGAGCAGTCTGGATCCAGATCGTGGTCTTGGGTGGTGGCCTGGGGTGCGAGTTCAGCTAGACAAAGCTGGTGGGGGCTGCAGCACCCCCTAATAGCTACAGCAGCTGTGAAAACCCCAGCAATTTGGGACAGAGCTTTCCCCCCTGGAAGCAGAGTTCCACAGAGCTAGAAAATCAAGCACTTAATTGACTGGCCAACATGAGGAAAAGGAAGCAAACTAAGAATAGCAATAAAACACTACAATCCTTTATTGGGGACAAAAAGGATCAAAGCATGGAATGGGAGGAAGATAACACAGTCAGAACTCCCACACCAAATGCTTCCAAGAAACATGAAGATTGCCTATAAGGCATAGATCGACTTAAAAAGGATTTTGAAAACCAAATAAGAGAAGTGGAGACATACATGGTTTACTGATGGAATAGCAAAATATTAAGGCCATAAAAGACATTGGAAAGCAGTAGCCTATAACCCATGTACCAGGACTTTGGAGAGTACTGGGATAGATGGAAGCAGTCAGTATGCTAAACTTATGGCAGTGCATCAAGCCATCAAAACAGAACAAGGAGGACAGTGTCATATATTTACTGATTCCTGGGCAGTAGCTAAGGGGTTAGATACATGGATGCCTATGTGGAAAAGTCAAAATTGGGAAATTCATGGCAAACAAGTCTGGCACAAAGAATTATGGGAAGATATCTGGAACATGTCTTTGGTCACTGATATATCAATCTTTCATGTAGATGCTCATGTGGCCCTTACCACGCCAGAACGTGAGTACAATGCTCATGCTGATCAACTGGCAAAGATTGCTACTGAACAAATTGTACCTACTTTGACAACAACTGATGATCCCATAGTAGCAAAATGGGTCCACCAAACAGCTGGCCATTCAGGGGTCCAGGCCACACACCGGTGGGCACAAGATAGAGGTATTAGTATCTCCCATTCAACGTTAAAACAGATATCAGAAGAATGCCATATATGTCAATTGGAAAAGGAACAAACTGTTCCTCAGGTAGTAACTGGGGAGGTAGCAAGAGGAAAAGTCCCAGCCCAAATATGGCAAATAGATTATGTTGGTCCACTATCACAAGACAATGGATGCAGATTTCCATGTACTTGTGTTGACACCTATTCAGGTGTACTAGTAGCTTGTCCTTCTAAAAATGCAACCCAGAAAAACACCTGTAAAACTCTAGATCTCATAAGTCTGTATTATGGAACCCCAATGAAGATTCAAAGTGACAATGGGTCACATTTCAAAGGTAATGAAATGAAGAGGTATTGCATATTAAACAATATTGAATGGATACATCATATTCCTTATTACCCACAAGCATCTGGGTTAATTGAAAGAATGAATGGACTATTGAAAGAACC
>JAQQSW010013237.1:0-12360 GCA_028646575.1 Pseudocheirus occidentalis
TAGCTGCCCCAAAGGAAATTATTTTGATTTTGAAATAGTTATAGTGGGAGAAAAAAGATAGTCTGAGAGTTAAGTGAACTGAGTTTGAGTCCAGATTCTGGCATTTATTAACAGTGCAACTGTGGGTAAGTCATTTAACCTACACCAGACTCAATTTCCTCATCTGCGCAGTGAAAATATTACTTGTACTTCCTGCTTCACACGGTTGTTGGAGGGACCTCAAAAACCATCTATTTTAATCCACACCTAAAAAAATACAGTTTAGAAAATATACAGTAATTCAGCTAGAGGTCTTCTATTGAGGCAGTATTTACTAATTTCCAAAACAACCTATTGCACTTTTGGACACCTGTTTGTTAGAAAGTTTTTCTTTGTATTAAACCAAAATATAACCTCTCTAAAGAGGCCACCCATTGCATCTACTTTTGTATTCTGGTGTTAAGCAGAGTATATCTAGTTCCTATACCATGATGACCCTTCAGAAGCTTGATGAAGACTGCTTTGTCCCCACTAATTCTTAAAGAGATTAGATATCTGCCTTCTACCCCGTGTATTTCTCTCCATACTCATTTGACATGATCTTGAAGCCTTTACAATTTAGATGGCCTTCTTCTGGACACTTTATACCTTATCAATGCTTGCCAAAATGTAGTACCCCAAATATGGCATTACAATTAGCCTGATCAAGGCAGAAGAAAGCAACACTGTCACCTTCCTATGCCTGCTATTCCCAGTACTGCCAAAGAAAATAATGATGATGATGATGATGATGATAACAATTTATGACAAGGACAATAATATGTATCATTCATAAAATGCTTTAAGATTTGTGAAGCACTTTAAATATATTATTACTTTATTTGCTCCTTATGAAAACTTTGTGAAGTAAGTACATGCCATTATTATACCTACTTTTCAGGTGAGGAAAGTGAGACTGGGAGAGGTTCAGGAGCTTGGCCAGAATAATATAACCAGTATCGGAGTCAGGATTCCAGTTTAGGTCTTCTGCAGTCCAGCCCAGGACTCTATTGACTGTGTCACCTAATGCCTTAACCTTCACTTTCATGCCTGCCAAATTGTATTGGTGACTCATTTTCAGGCAAATGTCTGTGTATGAATATTTTGCCTATCCTATACATGTGAAGGTGATATTTTGAGCCTACATGTAAGATTTGAC
Organism: Pseudocheirus occidentalis; assembly: GCA_028646575.1. Lineage (NCBI taxonomy): Eukaryota > Metazoa > Chordata > Mammalia > Diprotodontia > Pseudocheiridae > Pseudocheirus > Pseudocheirus occidentalis. The sequence continues at coordinate 1,178 of JAQQSW010013237.1, forward strand.
ATTTGTGCCTTTTAAATTTCATCTTGTTAAATTCATCCCAATATTCTGGTCTGCCAAGATCTTTTTCTATCCTAATTCTGGCATTCGACAGAACAGCTATCTCTCCCAGATTTTTTTTCATTTGATAATCATACCTCTTGTGTCTTTATTCAAGGCATTGATTAAAAAAGTAAACAGAGGAGGACAAACCAGAGATGCTTAGGGCATTCCACTAGATATTTCTTTCCAAGTTGACACTATATCATTAATAAATCTTCTTTGTATTTGACAAGTCGACTTTTTCTGAATCTACCACTATGACTACCTTACCTCCATCTTCCCAGCTCATTCACAAGAATAGCAGGAGAGACTTTCCCAAATGTTTTCTTAAAATCTAAATGAACTATTTTTACAGTATTACCAAGATCTGCCAATCTAGTACATGTTAAAGAAGGAAAGGAGGCTGGTTGAATGTGACCTATTCTTAAGGCTACCTTTGTAACAACCACCTCAGTTTTTAGATGTTCATTAACTCTCCTTTTGATATTCCATTCTAGAATTTTTCCAAGAGGCAAAAATAAAGTTCGGTTGAAGGTTTATAGGCTTAACTCTCTTCCCTTTTTTTGAAAATCAGGACAACATTTGCCCTTTTTCAGTCCTGCAACACCTCTTCCACTGTTCATAGACTTTCAAAGATCAATGACACAGACTTTGCAATAACATCTAACAGTTCTTTCAATAGCCTGTGATGTAGTTCACCTGGGCCTAGTGACTAATCAGGGCCAGCTAGGTGTTCTCCTATTATCTCTTTTACTTACCTTCGATTTCAATTCCCTATTAGCTATTTTTGTTCTGTCCTTTCCAGTACAATGACCATTTTCATTGGCAGAGAAAACAGAAGCAAAATGAATTAAATAGTTCCACCTCCTTTCTGTCATCCATTATTATTGCTCCATCCACCCCAAGCAGTAGTTCTACCCATCTTTGATCCTCCTATTTTCCCTAAAATAGCTTTATGAAAAAGTTCTTCTTTTTTTTTTTGGTTGTTCATTGCATCCTCATTAACTTGAACTTATTCTGAGTTGTCACATTTTTCAAACTGTTCATATAGGATGTTTCTCATTCCATGGTTTCTTATTCACCTTCCATTATCTACTCTTGCTTCCATCTTCTGAATACACAGCTATGTATTATAAATTATTTGACTATCTCCTGTGGCAACCTTCTATAAGATTAGCATCCAAATGTCACTGGAGAATAAAAAAAATCTTGATAGATCTTTACAATTTCTTCATCTGTTTGTTGTCTTTATGGTTTTAGCCTTAAATACTATGAAAATGACCTGATTTATTGGGTTGCACAAGCTTTTTCTAAACTTGTTCCTTCCGCTTATCTTTTCTCTGTTTCTGGATAGCAGTGGTTTTCAATATGGGTGTATCTGCATGTGGGCAGACCCACCTGGAGATGGATAGAGGAGTGGTGTCTCTGTTCCTAAGACCATAAGAAATAAGTGTTTTCTGATGGTGTTAGATGACCCCTGTGAAAGGGTTGTTCAACTCCCAAAGGGGTTGTGATCCACAGGTTGAGAACCACTGCTCTATAGCTAATAATCTTCTACCATATTCCTATAAAAGATTGTACAGCCTGTCAATTGTTTTCTGGATGAGGTGATTTATAGGTTCTTTTGGCATCCTTGTTGTGGTAATTGATTAACTTTAGTTAGATATATTTAGAAAATACTGATACTCTGTGTCAATTCCTATTCTTTATACATTTTAAAAAAATTTGTCACTACAATCTTGCTAAAAATAAGTCAGGTTAAAAGAGTTTAACTGTCTTTTTATTGTTTTTTTAATTTTGTAAGTTGGCATTATTTTGATGTTTTACTTAAGAATACTGTATTGTGATTCTATATAGAAAGATAATTTAAAAGTATCTTCTTAAAAAGTATTCATGTTTCTTTGATTTCTGTGTAATCTACAGGCCTTTAATCTTTCTCATTTCCTATACCTGAACCATGTTTTCCAACATCTTTTTTTTCTAATTATACTCCCACATGACCACCGTTGAATTAAAGTCACTAAGTATATATTGCATGTTGAATTAATTTGAAAGTCTACTTGAGTTGTTCATAGAATTTCTCTACATTCATGTTCTCTGCAGCAGATAATGGCACATAGGCTATAATTATTTCCATGTTTTGACGCGAATGTCTATCATGGACCTTGAATTATGAGACAACCAAGTGTTCTGGGAAACTATGCCTTTGCGAGCATAATAAAACTATTTTTATCTTCTCCTTTATTTGTATCTTCAAGCAGAATATGTGAACCTTCTCTTTATTTACCCATACCTTTCTTTTGCTTTCTGTTTTAATTTATAGCCATTTAATTTATACCTTTTTTCCCCCTGTGTCATGGACTTCTTTACCAGTCTGTAAAGACTGATGGATTCTTTATGAGACTTTATGAGACTCATAAAGAAACTTATTGTATTTTTTTATATAAGAAAAAATACATAGGTTACAAAAGGAAACCAAAGATAAGTAAAAAAAATAAAGAATTTTTTTCTATCTGAAATCATAGAATGAAGGTAAGAATTTCAATTTACAATGAGATTTTTAAGATGTATCTGACTGAGCTCTTCCAATAGTATGTCTTCTTACTGGTCACTGGATAACAAAAAAACCAACATGTAAGTTAATGTTGTTGTTGTTGTTCAGTTACTTCAGTCATATCTTACTCTTTGTGACCTCATCTGAAGTTTTCTGGGCAAAGATCCTGGAGTAGTTTTCCATTTTGGTTCTCCAGCTCATTTTACAGATGATGAAACTGAGGCAAACAAGGTTAAGTGACTTGTTCACAGTCACACACATGACTAGGGGCATTTTTAAATATTTTCTTTTGATTCATGGTTTTCAGTTGCAATAGAATTAACTAGCAAATGACCATCTCACTGGTGAAGAGCCTCTACTTTTATCTGGTTCTGAAAAAAACAAAACAAAACATATTTGGCTTCATGTTCTCAAAGACCTTAAAGAATTTGGGGGCCTGTCACCACTAGCACCTACTGATAGTCTTTTAGCATGCAGGGTCACTTAGATGCCATGATGAGGAATCTTCATGGAGAGTGTTCCACCATATCACTTAAAGACGTGTATCAAAGAGTGTGTACTCAACAAGCACTTGCTGAATAACTTATATGGAGGTATTTATGCCTCAATACTTTGTCTAGGGACCTCTTTATGTTCTCTATCTCTCGATGATCTCATCAACTCCCATGCATTCAGTTATTTTCTCTCTTCGTAAGAATCCTAATATATAAATATAAAGGCAGCTCTCAACTTTCACCTTTCTCTTGAACTCCAGTCTAACAATACCAACTACATTCTGAGTATCTCTCTACTCATATTCACATAGACATCTCAAGCTCAATATGTCCAAATAGCATTCATTATCTTGCCCCACAAACTCCCAATATGCCTTATTTCTCTCAAGGACACCAAAATCTTTTCAGTTACTCAAGTAAGAGAAAACCTTCAAAGTAATAGTCTGATAGGGTTATTTTTTTATTATTCTTATTTTGCAGTTGAGAAAACTGAGGAAAAGAGATGAGTGATAAAGTGACTTTCCCATAGTCACACACCCAGTAAGTGGCTGAAGCTGAATTTAAACTCATCGTCCTGACTCCACGCCTACTGCTCTATCCATTGCTCACTCCTTTGCACCACCTAGCTACCTTTAGGAATCTTGGGATGGGGTGGGGGGAAGAATTTCCCTCCCCACATATATGCTTTCCCTTATCCTTCTCGCTGATATTCTGTGTGTGTGTGTGTGTGTGTGTGTGCGCACGTGCCCACAGTCACATCCATCCTCTTAAGAGGGCTTTGTCTTCCACCAGATTTTTCATCCCAGAATCCAACAAGGTCAAAGAGAACCACCTTCTGAAATGAAAATATGAACATTGCTATGGATGGGAAAGAAACGAGGGGAAGAATTCTTCTTGAGCATGAGAATTCTATCTTGTAAGGTTTTTTCCCCCCTTTTTTTTTTTACAGCAAATAAGGTTTATGGATTGCAAAGAGGAGACTGTAGCATTAAAATAAGTCTTTTTACAGTATTTTCCCATTTAAGCTGGGCACGAGCAGCATGCTGGATCGGGCCCGGAAAGTCTGACTCACTAGTTTTTCAATTTAGTTTGTTAATAGCCTGCCTTTCATAAAAGCATCCAGCAACAATCACACCGATCCCTAAATCAATAGGATGATGCAGCAATGCCTCACAGAAATGATATTTTTGAAATAAATATATACCATTCAGCCAGGTCCATTTGACATGAAATTTATATACTCAATAAGAAAGCATAATTAATGGTCCTGAACTATATTTTCCTTCACCTATTTCACATCTCAAGAAGCACAGGATTTCTTTATATAAAAAAAGGAAGAAAGAAGTCAAGAAAGAAATTGAGAAAGAAAGGAATCATTGAAGAAACCAAGAAAAAAATGTAAAGGAAGGAAGAAAAAAGAGAGAAGGAAGGAAAAAAAGAGAGAAGGAACAAAGGAACAAAGGAAAGAAAGAAGAAAAGAAAGGGAAAAGAAGAAATAATGAAAAAAGGAAAGGAGAGAAAATATAAGCAAGAAAAAATAAGATAAAAGAAGAAAAGAAATTTTCCATTCTAAAATGGGATTCTTTATTTCAGACAACTCTGGCTAATTGGTTCCCTGCACAACCCCTTTCTCCTGCCCCAGATCTCATTATCTCACAGTTTCAGAGCCTTGGCAGGCTAGTTATTTCAGGAAGCCAGGTGACCAAATTCACATAATAAAATACTGATGGTTGACATACCCACCTTTTGCTCACTCAATAAACATGTATTTATTGAGCATCTCCTATATGCTGAGCACTGTGTTAGGCCCTGGGGAATATGCTGAAAAAAATTTGGGGGGTTGTGGGGGGCTTACTTCTTGCCCTTCTCGGCTTATGATAACATTGGAAAGGCAAAACAGACACAAGACAATTAGAAAATAGAATTCCAAATAGAAAAAATAGAATTCCAAATTTTCAGAATTGGAAGGGAGTACTAATGCATGCTTAAACAGGAATATTTTCCCTTATTATACCCAACAGTTGAGTATCCACTTGGCTTAAAGACCTTCAGTGAGGGGAAATGTTAAAAATTAAGCATCTAGGGGGTGGCTAGGTGGCACAGTGAATAGAGCACCTGCCCTGGAGTCAGAAGGACCTGAGTTCAAATCTGACCTCAGACACTTGACACACTTACTAGCCGTGTGACCTTGGGCAAGTCACTTAACCCCAACTGCCCTGCCCTCCCCACTCCAAAATGCAAAAAAAAAAAAAATTAAGCATCTAATTGGCTCCGACTAAAGTGATATCAATGTTCAGAAACTGGAGCGACCTATCAGTTTGGGTCTGAAATGGTCAAAAATGCCCCTTTTAGGTCAGAAAGACTTGAACTTGGTCATAGATCAGATTTGGGGCTAAAAGAGATCTTGGAGACTCTGGCAGTCCAACCTTCTCATTTTATAGATGAGGAACCTGAGGCTCAGAAATATTAAGTGATGCAACAAAGTTCATACCAATAGCAAGTAGCAGAATCAGTTTGCCTTGAAAGATGTAAAGGCTTCAGGAGGAAAAGGGAGGTGAAGGTAAGTGGAGGGAGAACATCCTAGGGGAAAAGTGAACTTTTGTTCCTGGTAAGTAAAAAGAGGGGTGTCTTCTTTTGGGGTGAGGGGACCATTATACCTGATTGCCTGGTTGCTTATTTCTACTTGATGGTAGGTATATAATGTATTCATTTTCTAAGAGAGAACTGAAATTTAAAGAACTTTGAGTTTAACTGTATTTTTCCAAGGGTATGGGAGAGAAGGAATAAATATGTTTAGAAGTACCTACTATGTACTAAGAGCTATGCTAAGTACTTTATAAATATGAACTCCTTTGATGTGGGCAAGAAAGAAGATGGAAGTAGGTGGGGCGGGGATTTCAAGGAAAAGAAACATGAGTAAATGTCCAAAAGGGAAATAAGAAATATGTATATCACATGCTATAAACATCAAGGAAATTGTCTGACTGGAACAAAGTGTATATACAAGATCCTTACATCTATTCCTGGCTCAAAGTCTGTCTTTGGTGTCCTTCCATTTTATGTCATCACCCAGAACTATACACACTTCTAGAGCCCACAAAATTTCCCTCTTTGGTCAGTTTGAGAATTTTCATTGTTTCTATGATCATATATCTATAGTATTCTTCAACCACTTCTATTTAAACCTACTTTACCCTATAGTGACTCATTATCAAGATAGGATTAGGGGGATATAAACACTCTTTTTCTTCTCCTGTAAATTGCATCAAAGTTTTAGTAATTATTATTATTTTTTTCTAGCTCTCAGCCTCCAGCCAGACATAGTGCTCTGGCAAAATCCTTCAAAGTTTAATCTCTCCTTGTCTTCTGCTTTGGAGATATTCCCCTGCATACACCCATCACCCTCTTTCCAACTTCATTTACAATAAGTATACATAGACTTGCAAAGAGACAAGTAGTATTTAAAAAAAGAAAGATAAAATGACTTTGCTAGAAAGAAAGACTTACACAAGAAATCCCAAATAAAGAAAAGGGATGTGATATTTATCCTTTGGTTTCTATAGTCAGGAGAAATTTCATTAACACAAATTATGTCTTAAAACTCCTCTTGCCCTTTCTGTCCAAAGAGACTTACTCCAATAGCTTTGGTCTTTTCTTTTATGGCAGATATTTCTGCTCAAGATTCCATTGTCCCAGCTCTGAAAGGCTTCTCCCCTTCCTTATCTCCTTGTGTGTTCTAGGCGTCGTCTAGGATCTCTGTTCTTTTTACAATCTTCAGGACACACTGAAGAAACTTTTAAAAGTTACCTGGAGGAATGCCCTACCATTTTTCAACCTATGATATTGATTCCTTCCTGGATTCCCTAAAAGGGTCTAATTTGAACCTCATAAAGTGATTACTGTGTGTGGCTAGTTAATACCTTATTATCCTTCATATTTTCCTTTACTAGGTCTCTGAAAGATCAACTCAATTACACATTTTCCTATGCCACCCCCATTTGTTTAAAGGTCACATGCTATATTCCACAAGTTCCTAAAGTAAAGAGTTCACACTGGGGTTCCTTACATGGACCTGCCCTATGCTAATATCTCAGTCTAGGATACTGCAGATCTAGTATCACATCTCTCTTGACAATTAACCACCTTTGTACCAGGAACCAAAGAAATCTCTGACTACCCTTTAGTGGGAATATAGGAGGAGAATCAAACTAAATGCAAGAATTATACAGGAGTCTATGTGGTATGGTATGCATTTCAGAGAACTGGAAACCTTGAACCAAAGATACTCACAACTCAGGAACTGAATTTTACACAGTCTGATTAAGGAACAAATTCATTTTTATAAAGTTTTAAAGTTTATGGAGTACTCTTCTTGTGACAGATCTGTAAGTTACAAGAATTATTATGCTCATTATGTAAAGGGAAAACAGACCAAAAGAGAGTGAAATTGACTTGTCTATGGTCACATAGCTAGCAAATATCATAGTGTGAATTGAACCCTGATCTTCTATGTATAAGACTAGGACTTTTCACATCCTGCCTCCTAATGAAAAATGTAAGTAAATGTATTTGATAATAAAAGTAGTCCTAGTCTTGCTAAAACTCACCCTGTGCTGACATCATGGGGCAAGCATCATATGATGGGAATCTAGGAATACCACTTATGCCCACATGCCCACAACTGGGCTCAGCTGCTTCCAGTTGGGAAGTAATTGAGCTAAGGAACTAACAGGTTTAGTGTGTTAGCAAATTATCCAAGAGCAGAAGCATTTTCTTTGCCTCTTTGAAAAAGCTCCGACTTCCCAGCATCACATCCAGAAAGACAAGCAGACTAGATATTCCAGGTGACTAATGCTAGAATGCATTTTCTCAGAAAATCTAAAATTCTAAAGATTGTTAGGTAGAGTTGAAGCAGGATTATCAGGTCAGCTAGACTAAATAGACTTTTGTGGACTCTTCTGAGAACTTAACCACTATTTGTTCTCCAAGTGTTTCCAAGGAAAAATATTCTTCATGTCTGAAACAACCTACATAGAAACATAAAATTAAAACATCCATTGGCCTGACTTTGTGTATCAGGCTGGGTCTCTACATCTGCTCAATCACCCAGAACTATGGAACATTAGCACTAGAAAGATCATGTAATTCATTTATTATTATAGCTAGCATTTATATGGCATATGTTTTAAAATTATTTCAACTGTCATTCAAAAAAAATTGAGCTCCAAATTCCCCCCTCTCTTCAGTCCCTCCCCTACCCATTAAGAAAGCCAGCATTTACATAGTAATCTAAGGTTTGTAAACACAGGAGGTTGGTCATAACTCAGACATCACTCCCTCTTCACTCAACTGAATTTGTCTCAGAAGATGAAACACATAATTAGAACTTTGAATGGTATTTGTTGTGACTTGAGCTCATGGTACCCTTTCTAGGAGCCACTCTATCCCTATACCCTTCCCTTCTGCTAGGGCAGAATGAGTGATGATAATGGTTTCTGTCCAGTACACCTTAGCTGGATCAATACACCCTGCTGAGTTTTCACACAGTTTCTTTTCCCAAAAGAAAATGTCTGAGGGAGGGAGGGCAGCCTACAAAATAAAGTATAAACACCTTGCCATGAAGGTCAAGGATCATCCTAATCAGTTTCCAATCTACTTTTTGTACATTCTCTTACATTAGTGCTCCTTACAAACTCTATGCTAAGCAAAATCGCAGTCATTATTGTTCCCTGTTCTCCTTCTGCCTTCTTCTTCCCCTGAACTTTTGCTTACAATGCCCGAGATGCCTGAAAAGACTCTGTCACCTACCTCCAATCTCTTCCTTTTAAAGTTCTCCCTTTTGTCAAGGTCCAACTCGGGTTTCATGCCCTATGAAATTTTGCCCTGATCTCCCAAGCAGGAAGTGATTTCTCCTTGTTCAGATCTTTCAAGCCTCTCTGTCTGACCTTTCCTGTGCACTTAATCATATCCTAAATTGTATTATGATTGCTTCTATACATGTCCTTGAGGGCAAGAACAGTGTCACGCCTCATCTTTGACTGAGCACAGTGTCATAGAAATGTCTGTGGAGGTGAATTGCATTTAACTGAATGGAATAGAATTTAAGAAGTGAGGTACTATGGAAAGACTGCTGAATGTAGAGACATGGGACCTGCATTCAAATGAAGTCTGTGGATTAGCACCCAATTATTACCTATGTGACAATGTGCCAGACATTTTGCCTCTTTGGGCCTTAATTTCCTCATCTGAGGATGAGGACAAGATGACCTCTAAGGTTTCTTCCAGGTCCAGAACTTTGATCCTGTGATCCTATGAATTGAATTGAATTTCTTTCAGAATTAATAAGTAGGAGAGATTATTTTGTGCTGGGTTTGTCACCAGTAGATTTTTATAGAACCAGCTACCTGGAATGGAATTTGTAGATAAAAGACCTATCAAGTCCTTGGGTTTTAATTCTGAGATTAAGTTGAAGAAGAAAGAAATGAAGTTTTTCATCATTGAATGTCTGTCTGGCTGAGTGGCACATCAAGGTGACTGACCAGTCACAGTGACTGATGCAGCCATGCTGGGAGATGGGTAATAGGCAGAAGAATGGCACAGAACCATGTTCAGTGCTGGCAAATCAGCACAGAGAAGGACCTGGACCAGACTACCTGCTTTTTCTCCTTCTAACCCTGCACATAAAGTGGCCCACTGCTGAGCAGAGAACCTTCCTTTGTAGGGTTTTGTTGTTAGAATCTCTTCAGTCCACCACAATCGTATAACAAGACTAATTGGAAACAGCAAACACTTTAATCTGTTATGTAGTACTTTGAGATTAAAGGTCTCATTTATAAATCACTAGCATTTCTGCCACCTATACTTTGAAGCCTTTGGGAATGATCGGGGCAGTAACAGAGAGACGTGGCCGCCTCTGGAGGTTTATGTGTCTTCAGATCTTTTAACACTTGCTTGTATTCACTAGTCCAATTCTTGTTGCAAGTCACTGTCATTATCTGATTTCTTAGTGTTCCCAACCTAGAGTGTTAACTTATGTCATATCTACTCAGGCTCAAGCTTTGTGAAATCCAGTTTTGTGTGTGTGTGTGTGTGTGTGTGTGTGTGTGTGTATCTGTGTGAGGATTTATTCCCTTTTGCACAGCAATGCCCATACTGGCCTGTTATGTTATATGGTGTCGCCATCCCCACCTAGGCTTCTAGTATCTTTATGCTGTCTACCACAGGATAACACTATCTTCCCTACTGGAGAAATGTTCCACCTTTACAATTATCTTTCTTACTTTTTTGGTGAATTTTCTACTTCCCTAGGGCTTTGCTCTCAGCCAACTGTCAATAAAATAAATTATCTGAAAAAATAATTCACATTAAGTTGAAAATGGCTTAAAATATGCTGCCCTTACTAGGGATATTTGCACTGAAGAAGAGAACTTTGGAGAGGATAATTCTTTAACTTAACCAAGTACATAGCTCTTATGACAAAATTTTAGGTGTCATGTTACCCAAACAGAGGAAATATTTGTTAGCAGAAAAAAACTTCCATTTGTGTCTCACTCTCCAAGTTTACTGTCTAATTTGTTTGTGTTTAGGCCCAGCCCCTCTCTTGCATCCTGTCCTCCTGGGAATTCAGCTGAGCTTTATCATATTGCTCCATCTTGCCCATGAGGATATCATGGGACACGAGCTAGTGCCTTGCTTAAACAGAGAAACTATGTTTTGGTAAATCTGTTTCTAGCTACCTAATCTCTATTGAAAGGGAAAGGAAGGGAGACACTCACTGATACTCATTGTTCTTATTCAAGTCTTCTCAATTCTTGGATTAAAATTTGGTCTTCAAGTTGGGATTGACGTTTTTCTACCTACATTTTGTGTAGGGAAGGGCAAACTTGAAGAAGAAGCTTAAATATTTTAGCCCTTTATGCAAAGTTTCTACATATCTATAACAATCTATATGTGGTGAAAAATTGGAAGAAAGGTCTACTAGACTGTTCACCTATAGCAGTATTTGTTTTGGAAAATAATCTCTCTTCAGAATCACAGACTAGGTTTGAGTGGTAATAGTAATTAGGGATGGCACCACTGTATACTCAGAGGGTAAG
>JAQQSW010013238.1:0-12360 GCA_028646575.1 Pseudocheirus occidentalis
GTAATCCTTTGACAATGTAATTAGAATGGAACAGGATAAGTAGATTAATTTTGGTAATATTACCATTTTTACTAATAGGTACAGCCTAACCATGAGCAATTCATATTTCCCCAATTATTTAGATCCATATTTGTATAAAGGGTGTTTCATAGTTCTCTTAATAAAGTTACTGTGTCTTGGCAGGTAGACTATTTAATATATTCTCTACTTACTCTCAGTGGAATTTATCTTCCCCCTGGTTTTGTTGGTAATATACAAATTTGCTGATGATTTCTGTGGGTTTATTTTACATTCGACAACTTTGCTGAATTGTTTCAATTAATTTTTAGTTATAAGTTCAATTTTGTATATGTTGAGTATAGATATCTATGACATCTATTTTCACAAGTTCAATACAGTAAATACATATGTATGTATGTGTATACATACATGAGTATTATATACATACCTTATTTTAAAAAATCTAATTCTGTGTTCTACAACCAGTGTACCAAGTTATGTCACAGAAAACCACCCTCTTCATCATTTTTCTGTTTCTAGGGTTTCAAAAGATACTCAAGTAAGTGCAAAAAAAATTTTGTAATTAAATGTCATCTATATAAGGACTGCACTCTTAATATTTTGGGCCAGTTATTGTACAACAGTTTGCTCTAGGAAGCTATGTGGTCTAGTGGGAAAAGTCTATTCCTGGGGATTATGGAAAACATGGGTTAGAATCCTGCTTCAGACACAATTTTAGGTGTGTGACCCTGGGCAAATCTCTCAGCCCAGTTTCTCCATCTGAAAAACAGGGAGAATAATTGAAACATTTCACAGGGTTGTTTAGGGGACCAAAGAATTTTTTAAACTCGAAAAGTGCTTTATAATTGTAAGTGGTTATCAAAAAGCTTCACTAGGGCATGGGCTATGACTGACTCATGGACTATTGAGATTGCTAGAGCCAGCTCCTCTTGCTGGTTTAGGAGAGCTGATTGTTAAATTTCAGTGTAAGCATCTACAATACAGTTTGGAAATATACTAATCAGGGTCTGACTGTTTTGTTGGTTGTCTAGGCTTAAGAAAGTGATGGGGAAAATGTTAGTGATGCCAACTAAACCTAAACGTGTTGTATACTTCTCATTGTTGCGGGGAGGTGCTTATTGAACAAAATCACTGTACTACCATCCTGGCTTTATCATTCCTCACAGTCACCTAGGTCTCTTAATCCCTCCTAAATTCTTACACGTAAAATAAAGTGGCTGACCTCGCACCAAATCCGAGCGCACGAAGTCGCCTGCGTAATGCTGAGCCACAGACCTAATGAACTCGCCCCGCCGCAGGACTCGCGGGTGAGATAAAGGTCAGTAGCGCGGCCCAGAGCAGGAGGGGGCGGAGACCCAGAGGAAGGGGGGTGGTGGGGTGGGCGTGGCCAGAACCCTGCGGCTCCCGCGGCTGCGCTCCCGGAACCCACAGACTAGAGGTCTGCACTCCGACGCGGGCGAGATGGCGCTCACGAGGTCCCCCGCAGAGACCTTATGGAGGAGCTGCAACGTGGTCATGGCTGCATTCTTTGCGCTCGCGGCCTACGTGCAGGTCAGCTCAGGCGTAGCCCCGACAGGTTAAGCTCAGAATGCAGGCGTAGGTTCCGACGTCAGTTTGCAGCACGTCTGTTTGTGATTGGTGACAGAGGGCGGAAGTGAAAGGAGATAGGGACTCTCTGAAAAGGGAGGGGGGGGGGGAAGAGGGCGGGTCTCGAATAAAGATGGGGGAGGGGAGTAGTTTGCTCAGAAGTGGGGGTGGGCTTCTAAAATTAGTTTTAGGCCAGGTTGATGTTATTTAATCCCCTGTAGTACCCCAGGGTTCTGGAGTAGATGCAGCTGTGGTGCTCGGTGGATAGGGAAAGCTAGAGTCCGAAAGAGCCAAGTTCTTCTAGAGCTTGACACCGGCTGTGTGATCTTGGGCAAGTTACTCAAAACTCTGAATGCTTCAGTTTCCTCATCTGTAAAATGGGGATAATAATAGCACCTGCCTCTCATGGTTGTTGCCAGGACTAAACGAGATATTTGCAAACCTCGAAACACTGCGTACACACTGTTGTTTATTTGGAAGAAGCCTCTAAATTTCAAAAGAAGAAAATTTCTAGAGGGGCAGCTAGGTGGCACAGTGAATAAAGCACCAGCCCTGGAGTCAGGAGGACCTGAGTTCAAATATGAACTCAGACACTTGACACACTTACTAGCCCAGTGACTTTGGGCAAGTCACTTAACCCCAATTGCCCTCCAAAAAGCAACAACAACAACAACAAAAAATTTCTACTCCTTCTCTATTACTTTACAGGTGGGAGAACCTGAATGCCAAAATAAGTAGCAGGATTGGGGCTCAGGCTGAGGTTTTTATTCCAAATTCAATGTTTTTTCTCTGTACCCCACTACCCTTAGTACACCTGCCACTGTCACCGGGACCAGGTGATTTAACCTCCCTGGGTCTCCTCAGTTGTAAATGAGCATGTTGACTAAATGGCCTCGAAGGTTTTTTCATCTCAGAATTTTTGAACCCTTGATTTACAGGCAGTTTGTGATCAGTAAGCGTGATAACTTTGTTGAGAGTTAAACTCGAAAGTGCTTTAAGTGGTTATCAAAAAGCTTCACTAGGGCATGGGCTGTGACTGTTGGGAGTTTGTATGGGAGGAGCCCACATGAATTCAGCTGTCAGGGATAAGCCCTGACATTTATTTGCTGTCAGTTATTATAACTGTGCCATGCTTCCTGTGAGCTTGGAACAGCACTTACTGGAAACACAGTAGACCCTAAATGCTTGCTGAGTATCTGTAAATCCCACAAATGAAGGCTGTAGTGAGAACTCTGGTTTGGGGATTAGAAGACCTGGGTTAAAATTGTAGCCCTCCCTCCTGTGTGACCTCCACTTCAATCAGTAAGCTTGTTATTTAATGCTTATTTTGTGCTAGGGGTGGGGAAGAGTGAGAGGTTGTACTAGGCACTACACACTAGACTAGATGACCCCTAAAGTCTTTTTTAAGCTTTAAATCCTGTCATTCCCCCTTGATACCTTTTTGCTTTATAGCATAATCTTATTTTCTCAACACTTCTCTACAGTCACCTCCAAACACTTTTTCTTATCCCGTATCAGCCAATGACCCCATTCTAGGCGTGACCTGTGCACTTTAGAGACCCAAGGTAGTTCTTGTAAATAGTAAAGCCATCCTTTGGTTTTAGCTGGCATGAACTTCCTTTAATAAAACAGTTTATTTAACTATCATCATAGACTAAATTTGGTATGGAGTGATTCAACAGTCTTCTTATGTGCTTTCCTAAGTTTCAGTGCCTGTTTTGCTGTTACAGATAAATGACCCAGATGCAGAACTGTGGATGGTGAGTATGACTTACATTTACCACACATAGCACACTATATCTTTGTCTGTCTGGTTCTTTAAACTCTCTGAATTTACTTGCAGATCAGACTTTTTAAATGAAGGGGAAAAAAATAACTGATTGCAAGTCAGGAATACCTTTTTGTATATAAATTAAGCATTTTCTGGAGACTTCCACACACTGGGCAAATGGTTACTACTTAATTTCTTGAGAATGATATACAGCATTAGCTGAATACCACATCAATGAAATCACACATCTTCTAAAATATAAAAATATGGAGACTTAGAGATCTCTATCACGTACATTAATTGCCTTTCTTGAATTGGCAAAAGTAACAGACCTTTTTTTTTTCTTCAGAATGCCAAGAGATTTCTACGTCTCCAGCAACTGTTCATATTAGCCTCTAAACCTGTAGGAACCATCTAGTGAATTCTGTAAGACTTGTCCTATGAGTTTTGACCAGGAAGTCACATGAACCAGGCTTATGCTTCTTCTAAGTCTATAAGGGATAATTACAAAATAAAATCAAAGTAGACTATAATTAAAATACTCAGTACGCTGATTTGGAGTGTGTGAGAAAGAGATTGTGAAGTCTTTTCTTTTGCCTGAATAATATAGTGACTAAATGAACTTCAAGATCTAGGTTTGATTCTTATTTCTGACCATAGATATGTGACCATTGGCAGTTCAGTCACCTCTTTTTTTGAGCCTCAATTTTCTCACCATTTTTGGGAAGGAGTAGTGGTACTAACCTGTGTTTTCACTAATGTCCAGTAAAAAATGTCTTCTACCAATATAGAACAGCAACAATTCTGCAACTTTTCAGAGTTGTCTGAGCACCAAGAAAGTTAAATGACTTGTTCAGTAGTCACATAACCAGTTTATGTCTCACCATAATGGGAGCTTATTAGATGCTGAATCTGTAAAATGAAAATACTGCTCTTTCATAAGACTATTAAAATGTTTAAATCTTAAAGCACTATGTAGTATTGAGTAATGAGTATTATACTATTATGGAATATCTGGAATTTATATATCTAGAGCTTATTCAGTACTTTGTGGTCTGACCAGGTATGGTTGTATTGCATTTCCAGTGAAAGGATTCCCAGACTTTTTTCTTGTTTTGAATTGTGTAGCAATAGTAGACAGTAATCTGATTTTATTCTAATTGGTTCCCATGTATTATAGATTGTCAAATTTAATTCAGTTTACTGATTAAGCAGAATCTTATTACAATACTGCTTATATTATTCTATTATGTGACATAATAAATTATATTATTGTCCCCTTCTTTTTGTGGTAGGCCAGTGGTCACTGTCAGTGTCATCCTCTGAGAGCCAGCAAGTTAGTTATGCCATAGTTGCCACTGTTTTTTCCAATGACTGGTTCCTCTCTGCCCTCATCCCCTAGCCCTCCTTCTTGGTGCCCCCTGGCCTGTCCCCTCTTTGTACCAAGTTTGAGGCAGTGGAGAGATGCCAAGAGGTGACTCTGACCTTGTTTGATCTTAAGTTGGGGGTGTTTTAAAAATATCCAAAGTTAACCTTAGAGGAAATGTAACACCCCTGTCCCTGAAGCCCCTTCCTTTGATAGTCAATTCCTCCCTAACCATGCTTCCCTCAGGTACCCTCCCTGCACCCTCTGTCTCACCCTGTCTCCTTCCATTTTTAGCTTTCTTTTATGTGTCATCTTCAAGTTCCTTAAAGCTGGGGACTCTGATATCCCCATTGCCAAGCACAGAGCATGGAACATCACTACTTATTGATTATTCAGATTCAATATAGAGGCCAATCAAAAGCCTGAAAGTTTGGTACACCTGATGAAACAGCTCCCAGAACTTAATCTAGTATCAACAAATATATTTTGCTGTATTCATTGAGTGTTCACAGTGGGCATCATTGTTTTTCAGGTACTATGGGACAAGTTTAAGGAACAATTAAAAGTAAATTAAAAAATCTCTGGCCTGAAGTTCAGTATTCAGTCAAGCTGAATAAATGCATAGTTTTAAAGATTTAAGTGCTGACCAATGTGACAATTGCTGTGAGAAAATCATTGCAAAAGTTTTTAAATTGTGCTGTCTTAATGGACCTTAATGGATTTTTAATAGAAAACTGAATCTTAATGGTTATTTCTTAGAGGCACAATGGTACAATGGGAAGAACAAGCAATTTGGAGTCATCAAAAGAACCAGTTTCTGCCATACTATACTGTCATCATGGGCAAAAAAGACTGAACCTATCAAGACCCTCAGGTTTCTTCAACTATAAAAGGGTTTAGACTAAATGACCTCTAAGTTCTCTTTACCCTCTGTCCATGATCCCATGATGTAAAAGTTCAGAAGACTTACTCAGACTTAAGAATGGATGATGACATCCACTGCTTCTGTCTTTTTAAAATTTTCTATGTCCTCTGAATGATTTGTACTCTGGATCCATTCCTTAAGGTAAATAATTCTGCAATAATGTGATACTAGGGATATTCTGTTTTGCTAACAGGTTATATACATGATACCTGCTATCCTTACTCTACTTGTTGGACTTAATCCTCAGATCACAGGTATGAAATTAGCTTTTGAACTGAGCTAAAGCAGTTTTATTACCTTCATTGCAAACATGAGAATCACTCCTGCTTAACTCCTGAGAGGAAATGAGGCAATCTGTATTCATTGTACTTTGTCTTACAAGCTTCTTTCTCTCTGAGCCCTCCTCCTGAGTCTTCCTTATTCTCCTGGAACCCTCCTCCAGCTCTGTCTTTTCCTTTCTTTCAGCTTCTCAGGTACTTTCCAATTTCACCTACCCAAATTCATTCTCTGGTCTTCACAGTTCAAAAGCCTTCAAAATTTCTGATTCTCCATTACAGTTCTTTTCTTTCAGTTTCTCCTACATCCATCCTCCTTTCAGAAATGATAGGAATACCTTTAGAGATACTAAAAATTACTGTATATGCTAAATTTGTAGAAGTCATTTTTGATGGGTTTGTGTATTGTTATTAAGCTAGAAATTTACTCCAGTAACCCATGTCCTTGATAGTGATCATCAAATGCTTTTTTCAAGCAAATTATACATTTATTTAGTGGGGCTCAGTCTGCCAGGCATTTTATTGTTTATTGCTGAAACAATCATAAACTAAGTGAGATTTGGGTATGTTCTAGTATCTTTAAGAAATGTGTCATGAGTAGTTGGTTGTTTGTTGATCCTTGTAAAACTTGGTATCACTGATAATTTAATCATTCCTTTCCTTAGCCTAGAAAGAGGATATTGACAGAACATGATCAAAGCCAATGAAATCATAAAAGTCATGAATAATGAATTGTTTGTAATTACCAGACTAGAATCAGAGGATATCCCATGAAACTTAATGAAATAAGTTGTTTTAAGACAATTAAGGATGTATTTTATACTCTGTTTTTATTTTCTTTTTTTGTTTTTTGGGGTTTTTTTGGAGGGCAGTTGGGGTTAAGTGACTTGCCCAAGGTCACACGGCTAGTTTTGGGGTGTGTGTGTGTGTGTGTGTGTGTGTGTGTGTGTGTGGAGTGTTTGAGGCCAGATTTGAACTCAGGGACTCCTGACTCCACAGCTGGTGCTCTATTCACTGCGCCACCTAGCTGCCCCTATTTTATACTCTGGATAGCAAACCTGTTTATTGTGATTTTGAGAGATGGGTAATTTTAAATTGATTCTAAAAGGGTTTATGTTAAATACACATAAAAATATATCCTTTACTTTTTGAGATAGTTTCTGTTACTTTCCCACACATCCGTTGATGCCCCTTTCAGAATTAGAGTATATGGCCTATCAACCTAACCCTGAATGACATTTTTAATTTTCTTATGTCTAGAAAGTAAGACCAAAAGGGCCATCTAGCCAAATGTTAACTGTTCCTTTACTTATTTTTTAATTCCAAACTTAACAAACACCATAAATACACATTTTTCCATATGCAAAGTAGAAGAGGAAAAGAAGACATTTATCTCAAACCACTAATCCCTATTAGATACACAGATAAACAGAACATCTTTTAAACACAATAAATGTAAAAGTCCCATGCACATCTGTGAACCATATATATTCCTTTCTATTCTCATTTAGCAGCTGTTAGGTATATGTCATATCTACATTTTATACAATTCTATTTAAGTCTTCACTTTCTTTTTACCCTTTTATTTGTTTTGTCTTGGTCTCAAAGGGTTACACATTGAGGTCCACAACTGTTATAGTTTTGCTAATTCTTAAAGTAAATCAACTAATTTTTCCTTTAAGTACTTAGATGTCATACCATTCTGTATACATTATTCATATATTAAATCACAACATTACTGTAAGTTATAAAGTAAAATGTATTAATATTAAATATTGATATTGTGTATTTTGCCTTTAAGAATAATGTGATTTCCCTATTTTTTGTTTTCTGTAAATTTTAAAATCTATTTAAAACTTAAGTATGAAATGAGAAAAGAAAGACATTGTCATGTGAACATAAGGGAGGATTCACTATAAAACAATAAATTTCCATTTCAAGAAAGCCTATATAATGAATACTACACATTGTTTTCAAAGCTTCACAGTTTTATTTCATTATAGGTTTTCTCTGGTTCTCTGCTGTGCACTTTTCACTTTATTTTTCCCGCTCTACCTCCATCCCCCACACTAAAAACAATTAAGTGTGGATTATATGTGTGTGTGTACATATATGTATATATACACATATATACACACCTAAACAGAGATGCTGATAAACACACACACATATATACTCATATACATATATTTAAGACTATAATATGCTTTTTCCACCTGTTATCTCTTTCTGTAAAGGTGTGTTATCATCTTTCTTTGTAAATCCAAGTTTTTCCATGTTTTTCTAAATCAACCAGCTCATCATTTCCTACACCACAGCAGTATTCCAACACAGTCACATCTTATCTGAGATTGTCAATGAAAGTTTTCCACCCAATTTTCTGCAATTCTTCTATTCTTGGCTGTGTAGGTTTTATTTATACAAGAAAATTTTAATTTAAGCTAATCAAAATTATCCATTTTACACTTCAGCAATGCTCTCACTTTATAATATAGTTTAAGGCAGTGGTTTCTCAACCTTCCTAATGCTGCAACTCTTTAATACTTGTATGTGGGCATATCTGCATGTGGGTGGACCCATCTGGAGATGGATAGAGGAGCGATGTCTTAGTTCCTAAAACCATCGGAAATATGTGTTTTCCAACGGTCTTAGGCAACCCCTGTGGTCCCTGTGAAAGGATCGTTTGACTACCAAAGGGGTCGCAACCCACAGGTTGAGAACTGCTGGTTTAAGGTCTGACACTACTGAATCTGCTTTCTTTATATCTTTTTCTTTGGTTTTTTTTTTTTAAGGTCCTGACCTTTTGTTCTGTCAAATGAACTTTGTTATTATTTTTTTTCACTCAGAAACTTTTTTTTTACTAATTTAATTGAGATGGCATTAAATAGATTAAGTTAAATTATCATTTTAAAATATATTGGCTTTACCTACCCATGAACAATAAATATTACTTCATTTGTTTAGGTCTAATTTTATTTGTATACAAAAATCTTTTGTGTTTCTGTTCATCTAGTTCTTTTATCTGTTTTGGCACGTGTACTCTCAGATATTTTATCCTGTCTAGTTATTTTAAATAGTCTGAAACAACACTGAATAATAATATTGCTGACACATAATGTAATTTCCCTATTTTTCTCTTTTGATGGAATCTATTTTAGCTTTAACTTTGTCTGAGATCATGATTTATTTACATAATAAATTCTACTACTGACCTTTATTTTATCTTCGTGTATATCTCTCATTTTTATATTATTTCCTGAAAGCAACATATTGTTGAATTCAAAATTTAATCTATCAGTTTCCATTTTATGGGTACATCCAAATTCTAAACGGTAATTACTTGTGTATTTACCTTCTCTTATTTTTCCTCACTATCCTTCTTACCCTATTTCTACCCCTCCTCACTCTTCTGCCTTACTTCTACCTGTTACATTGACCTCCTATTTCTTAACTTACCCACCCCTCCAAGAGTCCCTCTCTAAGCCTCCCCCCACACTATCCCTTTGCCCTCTTATATCTTTATGAATTTAGAAGACTTTTATATATACACAAATATATAAATATATATAAATACATACATATTTCTATATTGCCCATTCCTGATGAGAATAAGGTTCTAACACTACCCACCCTCTCCCCTATTAACTTCTTCTTTATCATTTTTTCCTTTTATGCCTCATTTTTATGAGATAATTTCTCCTTTATATCTCTCCCTATAGTTTTATTTTTTTACAATCACCTCAATCACCTTAATTCAGCCTAAGCTTTTCTTTCAAACAGCCCAAATAATAACAATCATAAAAGTACTGATAATAGTTTCACATATAAGAAGTAAACAATTTGATCTTATTGAGTCCCTTATAATTGGTTTTTAATGTTTATTTTATATTTCTCCTGGATGTTATATGTTGAATTTAACCTTAAGTCCTGGGTTTTTTGTCACAACTACCTGAAAGTCTTTCAGTTCTTTAACTGTCCAGATTTTTTTTTTTCATTCAGGATTGTACTTAACTTTGCTGGGTAAGTTCCTCATGGTTATAATTCCAGATCTTTTGCTCTATGAAATATAGTATTCCAATCCTTCACCATAGTAGCTGCTAGGTCTTGTGTAATCCTTATTGTAGTTTCATAATATTTAAATTTTTTCCCCTGTTGTTTCCATTGCTTTCTCCTTAACCTGGGAGCTTTGAAATTTGACTGTGATATTCCTGTATATTTTCCTCCTGGGATCTCTTTTCAGGTGGTGACTTTTTTTTTTTTAATTTCTGCTTTGGCTTCTTGCTCTAGAACTTCAGGGCAGTGTTTTTCCATAATTTCTTATAATATTGTATCAAGATTCTTTTTTTAAATCATAATTTTCAGATAGTCTGTTTATTGTTATATTATTTCTCCTCAAACATTCTCCAGATCAGATGAAATGTTTAGCATTTTCATTGTTTTTTCATTCTTCAGATTTTGTTTTATTACTTCTTCATTTCTTAGAATGTCATTGGCTTCCCTTTACCCAGTTCTGGTTTTCAGGGAATTATTTTCTTCCTTAAGTTTTTAATTCTTTATTTCAAGCTGCTGACTTTCTTTTTATATTTTTCTTGATTTTCTTGTGTTGAGGATTTTTACTGAGTCAGTCTCTAACCTGGAAATGACAAAACAGCAGGCCAGAGACAAAGTACCAGTAATCAAGTAGCTGTTTAATTAATTAGTTTCATTATGAGGAACAGATTTGCAAGTCAGGAATTCTCCTGATCAGAATTCTGCCTTGCTGAAGTGAAGATAGAAATGATATACATAAAAGTACAAGTGGGAAGGGAGTGGGAAGACAGATTATAAACAGTCATTTCCCAGGACCTGAGTGTTTTCCCACAACAAGCCCACAAGTCCACAATTATAACAGTTCTTTGATTATTTCAAATTTTGAGGGTTGTGATCACGCCTACCCTTCACCCTCCCACAACAGACACAGAACTAAAGTTCTGTGATGGGAAGATTCTACTATCTGTGATTCACATCACTTAAGGTACACAGGTGCAAGAATGTAGTGATTGTGAGAGCATTGTTAAGGTCTGATTGATCATTTTAAGCTGCCTTCTAAGTCTGACAACCCAGAAGAGGCAATTTCTGAAAAAAATCTAAATTATTAGTATATTCATTACACATATATCAATTATGAAAATCATAATTCCCTTCACACTTGAATTGCTCTTATTTTTTTTTCTAATTGTTCCTCAGCCTTTCTTATTTGATTTTTAAAGTTCTTTCCAAGAACTCCTTGTGCTTGGGACCATTTAACGTTTCTCATTGAAAGAGTAACATTTTTTAGCTCCATTATATTTCTCTGAATATAAACCCAGATCTTCTCAATACCACAGTAGCTATCTATGGTTGGGTTCTTTCTCTTTTGCTTACTCATTTTTATTTTTATTGTTGTTTCTTTTGTTTTTAGCAGCTATTAGTATAATCAAGTTCTAGTCCCAAGGAATGGGGAGTAATACCCCAAACCTCAGGTCCTTCTTTATTTTTCTGAGGTCCATCCTAGGACTCAACCTTGGGCTCTCCTCTCCACTCCTAAGCCACACCTAGGACCCCCAGCCATGCTTTACTGCAAATGATCTTATTCCCTTTGGTCCCTCAGATAGCTGCAAACTACAACTGTCCTCTCTACCCTGGAACTTTGTAATATAGTTTGCATAGTACTGCTTGGCTGCCTTCCTTCAGTTTTTTTTTTTCTCTTGGTTCCTTTTTACTTCAGATGAATTTTATTTAGCTATATAAAATAATGTTTTAGTAGTTTGATTGCCCTAGAACTGAATAAATAATAAATTGGCATAGATTTGAATAAACAGTAAATTAACTCGAGTAAAGTTGTCTTTTTTATTTTATTGGTTCAGTCTACCCATGAGCATCTCATCTTTATATGTGTGAAAAGTATTTAGTAATTGTGTTCCTAAAGTCCTTAAGTTTATCTTGGCAGGTAGACTGCCAAGTATTTTATATTGTTTGCAGTTATTTTTAAAGGGAATTTCTATGTCTAACTGCTGAATTTTGTTGATAATATATAGTAATGCTAATGATTTCTGTGGGGTTTTTTTATATCCTACAACTTTACAAAAGTTGTTTCAACTAGTTTATTTGATTTTCTAGGGTTCTTTAAGTATACTATCATATCACTTTCTTTTTTTCTTTTTGGAGAGCAATTGGGGTTAAGTGACTTGCCCAAAGTCACACAGCTAGTTTTTGTGTCAAGTGTCTGAGGTCAAATTTGAACTCAGGTCCTCCTGACTCCAGGGCCAGTGCTCTATTCACTGTGCCATCTAGCCACCCCTTATCATATCATTTTCAAAGAGTGGTACTTTTGTTTCCTCATTGTCTATTTTTCTCTACTTTTTCATGTCTTTTTGCTTTAGTTAGCATTTTTTTT
>JAQQSW010013239.1:0-12360 GCA_028646575.1 Pseudocheirus occidentalis
CCCCATCCCCTCTACTCCCCTGTATGGCAAGATACTCAGTTTAGAGTTTATATCATTCCTTCCCTAAGTCAAATTTAATGAGAGTAAATGAAAGTAAAGTTGTTATAATAGTTCTCCCTTGCCTCTTTTATATGGGATGATTAACTCCATTTTGTCTTTCCCTGTCTCCTCTCATTCGAGTCCTCTCCCACTTCAGAATTTCACCTTTTGAAGTATCATCTCTTCCTAATCAATTGATCCTGAACCCTCTATGTACACATATATACCCATGCTCAGAAATGTATTCATATGCATATATACCCTCCTATATAGACATATGAGTAGGTATACATACATACATACATATATATACACACATTTGTATTCCCTTCACCTATCCTCAAACTAAGAATATTAAAATATATTTTTTTTAAATTTGATATAGTAATCTATCTTGTGGCAGGTCTTATAATAATAGTTAGTTGAAGTGTTGATCTTAAATGATATTCCAAGATCTCTGAAACAAATATAATGTTATATGAAAACATACTTGACTTTACCTCAAGTCCTATTGTAGTTTATTGCCTAAAGTTATAATTGAAAGAAATGCTAAATTTCAGTTAGAGATGAGTAAAAATAAAGATGTAATTTTTTCCCATCCAACTTCATAAGTCCCCTTAAAACTCTCCAGAGAACACTCTTTTCCCAGGTTAAGAACCTCTGGTCTAGAACCAGGGAATAGATGAATTTTCTTATTGATCTTTTGTTTTTCACATCACATAATTTCTCTAAGTATCTCTCCCTTTCCCCTTCCTGAGAGTCATCCAATATAATACATATATTTTACAGGAAGGGGAAAAAAAAGAAGAGATGAGGAAAGTCACCAGAAAACAACCAATACATCAAAAGAGTCTGAAAATACATGCAATGTTTCATACCCATGACCTTTCAAAGTCTTTTCATCTCTCTTCTTTGGGGACATGGTGGTTTTATGTAACTTTGTGACATTACCTTTCAACTGTTTTATAGTTGTTCCTTCCGCTTTGTTTTCATCATTTGGTATATTATTTTCATGAATAGGCTTACTTTGTTCTGCATTGGTTCATATACGTCTTCCCATATTTCTATGTATTCATCATAGTCATCGTTTCTTAGAGCACAGCCAATATTCCATTTTGTTTATGGACCACAATTCATTTAGCCATTCCCCCCAATAAATTCAGCATCTACTTTGTTTCATATTCTTTGCTACCACAGAAATTGCTGATCTAAGTATTTTGGTGCATATGGAGATCTTTTTTTTTTTTAATCAACAATCTCCTTGGGGTATAAGCCTTGTAGTGAAATCTCTGGGTCAAAAGATATAGACATTTTAGTCACTTTATTATTCAATTTCATTCTTGTCTTTATATTCCTATAACCTAGCACAGTTTTTTTTTAAAGAAAATGAGTGTTTAATAAATGCCTGTTGAATTGAATTGAGGACAAAGCAATGAGTTTCAACCAGAAAACCAGTCAGGCAAGCTAACAGGAGGCACAAAGTTACAGAAAATAAGGCCCGTTCCAGCCAAGAAGCCTTTTATACTTTGTCCTGTTGCAGCAGTGTATATAGATGTACACAGCTACTACTATATAGGAGACAATACCTAGACGCACTGAACTCATGCCCTGAAAGTCATATGGGATAATTATAATAAAATTTTTTTTGTTTTTGTTTCAGATTTTCTTGGGTAGTCAACCAGACTTTGAAGCTTTCATTCTTACCCTTGATACTCTTCCTGTTCTCATGCCTTTGCGCTGGCCATTCCCTATGCCTGGGGGATGATTCTTCCATCCTTCCTTTCCTCTGCCTTATAGATTTCCCCTCTTCAAGAAACCACAACAGACATTATCTTTTTTTTAATATTTTATTTTCCCCCAATTCCACAGCAATACAATTTTTAGTATTCATTTTTACAACATTACGAGTTCCAAATATTTTTCCTCTCTCCTTCACCTCCCCTCTTCCTAAAATGGCAGGCAATTTGATATAGGCTATACATGTGCTATCATATAAAACATTTCCGTTATTAGTCACAGTTGTGAAAGAAGAAACAGATAAAAAAAAACATGAAAGAGTAAAGTAAGTGAAAAAAGTATGCTTCAATCTGCATTCTGAGTCCATCAGTTCTTTATCTGGGTATGGAGAGCATTTTTCTTTGTTAGTTCTCTGTATGTGTCTTGGATGGTTGTGTTGCTGAGAAGAGCTGAGTCATTCATAGTTGATCATCATGCAGTGTTGCCTATACTGTGTTCAATGGTTTCCTGGTTCTGCTCATTTCACTTTGCATCAGTTTGTACAAGTCTTTCCAGGTTTTTCTGAGATCTGACTCTTCATTATTTCTTACTGTACAATAGTATTCCATTACATTTATATACCAGAGTTTGTTCAGTCATAAACCAATTAATGGGTATCCCCCTCATTTTCAATATATTGCCACCATGGAAAGGGCTGCTATAAATATTTTTGCACATATAGGTCCTTTCCCCTTTTTTATGATTTCTTTGGGATACAGACTTAGTAGTTGTATTCCTGGATCAAAGGGTATGTAAATTTGGTTGCCCTTTGGGCATTGTTCCAAATTCCACTCCTCTACCAACAATGTATTAGTATCCCAATTTTCCCACATCCTCTCCAGCATTTATAATTTTCTTTTTTTATTCTATTAGCCAATCTGATATGTGTGAAATGGTACCACAGCATTGTTTTAATTTGCATTTTTTCAGTCAAAAGTGATTTAGAGCACTTCTTTAGATGCCTATAAATAGCTTTGATTTCTTCATCTGAAAACTGCTTCATATCCTTTGAACATTTAACAATTAAGGAGTAGTTTGTATTCTTATAGATTTAACCCAGTTCTCTACATATACTTGCAAAATTAGAACTTTATCAGAGACACTGTAAATATTATTTCCCAGTTTTGTGCTTTCCTTTTAATCTTGGTTGCATTGGTTTTGTTTGTGCAAAAACTTTTTAATTTAATATAATAAAAATTATCTATTATACATTTCATAATGCTCTCTATCTCTTGCTTTGTCATGATCCTGTGCCTCACTTACCTTTTCCTTTAAGAATTTGGATGCTATACTACTTGATGCATATATGTTTAGTATTGATATTACTTCATTTTCTATGGTACCTTTTTAGTAAGATGTAGCATACTTCCTTATCTCTTTTAATTAGGTATATTTTTGCTTTTGCTTTGTCTGAGATCAGGATTGTTACTCCTGCTTTTTTTTTTTACTTCAATTGAAGCATAACAGATTCTGCTCCATCCCCTTACCTTTACCCTGTGTATTTTCTCTCAGCTTCAAGTGTTTCTTGAAAACAACAGTGTAGGGTTCCACTTTTTGATCCATTCTGCTATCCACTTCTGTTTTATGGGAGAGTTCATCTCATTCATATTCACGGTTATGATTACTGATTGTGTATTTGCCTCCATCCTATTTTTCCTCTTGTTTGTCCTTTCTCTCCTTTTACCCCCTCCCTCCTCCACAGTGTTTTGCTTCTGTCTACAGCCTCACCCAATCTTCTCTTCCTTCTGTCAGTCCCCTCTCCCCCATAACTTAATCTTCTCCCCTCCTACTTTCTTATCAGGTAAGATAGATTTCTATATACAACTCATTGTGTATATTTTTTTCTCTTTGAGCCAATACTGATGAGAGTAAGATTCAAGTGATGCCTATTGCCTCCCATCTTTCCCTCCACTGTAACAGGATTCTCAAACTTCTTCATGAATTGATCCCATCTACCTCTCCTTTCCTTCTGCACCCAGTGTACTCTTCTTCCTCATCTCTTATTTTTAATGTCATTTCCTCAAGTTAGCCTTATATTCTACCCTCTGTCTATGTATAATCCTTCTAGTTGTGCGATTAGTGGCGCAATTTTCAAGAATTACAAATATTGTCTTCCCATGTAGAGATGTAAACAGTGCAGCTCTTTTGAGTCCCTTACGTTTTCTTTCCCCCTTTCCCCTTTTTAGACTTTTCTTGGGTCCTTCTACTGGAGATCAATTTTTTTGTTGTTCAATTCTGATCTTCTCCTTATGAAAGTCTGACATCCTTCTATTTCATTGAATGACCATGTTTCCCTTGAAGTATTTTGCTTAATTTCTCCAGGTAAGTTGTTCTTGGTTGTAGTTTTGGTCCTTTGCCTTCCAGAATATCATGTTCCATGATCTCTGATCCTTTAGTGTTGCAACTGCTAAGTCCTGTACCATTCTAATTGTGGCTCCCTGATATTTGAATTGTCTCTTTCTAACACTTGCAGTATTTTTTCTTTGACTTGATAGTTCTGTAATTTGGCTATAATGTTCTTTGGGGTTTTTATTTTGGAATCTATTTTCTGAGGTGATTAGTGGATTCTTTCAATGTCCATTTTGCCCTCTGGTTCCAGGACGTTAGGGCAGTTTTCCTTGATAATTTCTTGAAAGACGGTGTCCAGATTTTCCTTTTGATGATAGCTTTCAGAGAGTCCAATGATTCTGACACTGTCTTTCCTAGATCTATTTTCTAGGTCAGTTGTTTTTCCAATGAGGTATTTTACACTTTTTTCTATTTTTCATTCTTCTGAATTTGTTTGAGTCTTGATGTTTCCTAGAGTCATTAGCTTCCACTTGCACAATTCTACCTTTTAAGGAGCAGTTTTCTTCACTCAGCTTTCATATTTCCCTTTCTATTTGGCCAACCATATTTTATTTTCCAGTCATACTTTTTAAGAGTTGTTTCCTTCAATGGATTTTGGTGTGTCCTTTTCCATTTGGCCAATTCTACTTTTAAAGCAACTGTTTTCTTTTCCCAAACCATTAGCTCTTTTTTTTAACATAATTCTCTTACATGACTCACGTTTCTTTTCTTGATTTTTCTTCTACCTCTCTTATATGATTTTAAAGCTCCTTTTTGAGCTCTTTCATGAGTTCTTTCTGGGCTTAAGACCACTTCCTGTTTTTCTTTAGGATTTTGTTCATAGATGTTTTCACATTGTTGTTCTCTTCTGAGTTTGTTTTTTGATCTTCCCTGTCATCAGAATAACTTTCTGTGTTCAAATTTTTTTTTTCCTCGCTGTTTTTGCTCTTTTTTTGTCCTTTTTCCTTTCTTTTAAATTTGATCTCTGCACTCTCGGTGGAAGGGGCGCTGTTTTGGACTTCTATTATACATTTGTGCCAGGGGCTTCAGGTCCTGGCTGTTTATCTGGTGCTGCACTGATGTTGCCTTGAGGCCCACAGGGGCTTCATGCCTCATGCTGCACTAAGGGGTTAGAATAGGGTGTGACTGGTACTGTTGGAGGCTGTAGGGGTCTGGCATCTCAGACACCATCTTCTGCATGAAAGCATTTTTTTATCCCCACCAACTCTCCAAAAGTAGTAGTATGTGTGCATACACACATATGTGTATATATGTACACACATATGCACGTGTTTATTAACTATGTTTATGTTCTCTATATATTTTGTATGTATTTATCTTGCTCATTAGAACATAAGCTCATTGCAAGTAGCCGTTGTTTCTTTGTGTGTGTGTGTGTGTGTGTGTGTGTGTATGTGTGTGTGTGTGTGTGTGTGTTTGTATTTTGTGCCTTAGGCACAGTGTCTGGTCAATAATCGACACTTAAGAAATACCTGTTGATTGCTTTATTCATTTTGTTTCTTGTCACCTTGTCTAGTTCTCAAGGAACTGATAGAGGGTTCACAAAAAAAAAAACATGCCAGGTAGCAGTCACTAAGAGTAAAGATCATTTATATCTGCTGTTGGGTTGTACATCAGTAAACAGGCAAGGGGTAAGAAGATTTTCCAAACAATTAAAATATATTGCTTCTAAAACTACTCTAGAAAACTATCATTTCATACTTCTATGGGAGACTAGAAAGCATGAAACATGAACAGAACCTCAACAGGAATAAAACCAATAACTGGCACTTTAGGCATCCCTTGGTATTCATATAAGATGGAGAAAACTATATTTTCCTCTCTATAAAATTTATCTTTCTTTTGACCCAGAAAAATTAATAAAAGTCTTCTCTCAGCAAGAATTTATCAAGTAGCTGCTCTATGCTAAGAAGTATTCTCTCTTGCCTTGGCATATAATGATGAATGAATGAATAAAAAACTTAAGTGAATGAAAAAGTAGTTATTCAGAACTTACCAAGTGCTAGGAACTATGCTAAGGACCAGAGAGGTAAAAGCAAGCAAGATAGCTCCTTCCCTAAAGGAACTTACATTCCAATAGAAGGAGAGAGCACATAAGTGCAGTAGTGACAAGGGAAGAGTATTAAGTTTTCATTTTTTGGAGGGGGAAAGGCAGGGCAGTTGGGGTTAAGCAACTTGCCCAAGGTCACACAGTGTTAAGTGACTGAGGCAGGATTTGAACTCAGGTCCTCCTGACTCCAGGGCCGGTGTTCTATTACTGTGCCACCCAACTGCCCAGATGAAGAGTATTTTGGAAAGGAAAATCAGAGATAATGTCAGTTGGGAGTACTGGGACAACTGATTGAGCTCTTTTGTCATAAATGATAGAGTTGATTAATTATTATTTTTAGTAGAGGGCAAGTCTTAAAGAAATCTAGGGATTATTAGAGGCATAGAAGGGGCAGGGTATAGCAAGAACAGGAAGGAAGGCAGCCAGTACAAAGTCAATTGGGCAGAAAGTAGTGTGCCAAAGTTATAAAACAGCAAGTGGGCAGATTTGATTGGGACAGACTGAACACCTGAGGTATCAAGCTGCTATGGGTAGCAAAACTCCTCAGAGTGGACCCTAACCAGATTAAAATGTAACTGGGAAAGTTTATCAAAAACAAATAAAAACACAATGCAATATAAATAATATTAGTTTTTAGTTTTCTAAAGCAATCTTCAGCCTTTCTAATGCATTTCTATTTGAGTTTGCCACAAACTGTGTATAAGATTGGAAGCAATGTTCATTAAGCATAGAAAGGTAAATTGGGGCTTTAAAAGCTAAACTGAGGGATTTGTATTTTATTCTAGAGGAAATAGGGAGCTAGAGTAGTCTTGAGCGGAGGAGTAATGGAGACAGATTCGTGCTTTAGAAAGATTATTTTCGCAAGTATGTCAAGGAAATATTCATGCCAGGGGAACTGCTCCAATGCAGTATTTCAGAAAGGGAAAATGGTTTAATTTCAATTCTATATCTCTTGGCAAAAATTTCAGAAAGGAATTATAAGATTTCAGAAATGGAAGTGACCTTAGAGATCAAGTCCAACCACCCTCATTTTACATGTGAGGAAACCAAGGCACAGAGAAGAAACATTGTTCATTTTTATTTTTGAGTCCTTTTAATGTCCACAGAAATTTGGAAGCCAACAGTACAAGTAATTATGATTCTACCTCTGCCCATCAAACAAGACGAACCTTTTATTTTCTTTGGTTCATGAAGGAGCTCTCAGTGTTCAAAGGGCTAGCTCCTTTCTACATCTAAAATTCTGTGGCTTCAATGATCTTATTGCAAAGAATAAAGAGCAGTGACCTTCAACTTGGCTTTGGGGAACAGAAAAAAAGAGTAGCATTACAGGCACAAGTTATTCATCGAAGTCTCACATGAACTAAAATATCTGACCTGAGTGAATTTTCCAGATAACTAAAGCTTACTCTTTCAAGCACTGAAACTTTTTTTAATTAAGTATTTCCAATGGAAGCCTGTTTCAAATGTTACAAATCCCTGCTTTTATAGACTACATTGAGACTAATTTGAACTTACTGCTGGTTCAAGTTCACTGCCATCCATGAATGATCACCCATGATAGCACAGTGCATGGAACAAAGCATTGCTTTCTGTAGATACAGTACACCTAGATTTCAGCAAAACACTTGATGAAGTCTCTTGTGCTTGTGCTTTGGAGAAGATGTAAAGATGCGACTGCTTGCTTCACCGCACAAATACTAACACTGGAACACATATAGACCAAGTATGCTTGTAAAATTTACAAATGACATGAAGCTAGGAAACAAAAGAGCTGCTATCTCAAGTGGCCCTCATAGCACTTGTCACAGCGCCCCACACATAGTAAGATAGTAGGCACTTACTAAATGTTTACTGGTTGATTAACAGTGTAGAATGATGGGCTAATTGAATAAGAGGAAATTAAATGGGGATAAATACAAAGTTGGTTCAAAAATTCAACTTCACAAGTACAAGATGAAACTAGGCAAAGGTTGCCATGAAAAAGATTTGAGTTTTTTTTTTTAAGTGGATGACAAGTTCAATATGAGTCAGCAAAATAAAAACATAGATTTTAGAATGAAGGCAATTGACAGCACCTCTATACCCTGCCCTGGTCAGACTATACTGTAGGTATATGATGTTCAGTTCTAGGCACCATATTTCATATTGCTCCCAGAAAAACAGCATGATAAAGATAATGTGAATGGAATAGGAAGGTCTTCCCTGTCCATGAATAGGCCTGTGTGACCACATGTGTTCAATCACGGATATCTTACTGCCTTCACAGCTGTGAGGCACCCTGAGTCACATTGGGGGATGAACCTGCCTAAGGAGGAGCTTGCTTAGGGGAGGGTTGCATGTAGGAAGGTTTTCATGCCTTTTGGTACTGAGCCAATTAGGCACTGAGTCACATGGGTTGTGATGTCTTCTGGCTCTGAACCTATTAGTTAAAAACTATATATAGTGGGAGGCTAGTATTTTACTTTGGGGTCTTGCTCATGAGAAGGACTTTTTGATTCCCTGGACAGGACTCTGAGTAAGACATTCTCCAACTACTCAAGAGGTTTATGCTCTCCTAATCCAGTGGTGCATGTTGGTGGTTGTATTACTTTGTTCAGACAGTAGGAGCCCTATCTGTTGAATCTCTGTACTAATTTCTCTGCTCATATTTTTTATTTATCTGTAACGAAATTAAGATAATTAACCCCTTTAAAGCTGTCTTTTAAGCCCACCCTGTGTGCTACTGTGGTTGCTAATACAAATGCCTGTGCCACCTAGTGATCAGATGGATCAGATGAAGGAACTGGGGTGGGGAGGGGGGGGAGGAGGGGAGTGAGGTGTTGCCTGTCCAAGAGAAGATAGGGAGGACATGATATCTCAGTTTCTTGAAGGGATGTCCTATGTAAGATGTATTCAATTCATTCTGTTTGGCCCCAGATTCAGAAGCTGGCGCAAATGATAGAAGTTACAGAGAGGTAGATTTAGGCTTGATGCAAAGAAAATATGCTTAAACATTTGAGCTAAAAGTGGGATGGTTTGCCTTCAGAGGCAGCAGATACCTGAAAGTTTTCAAATGGAGGCTGATTGACTTCTTGGCAGGTGCGTCATAGACCCAAGTATAGGTTGGACTAGATGGTCTGTGAGACACTTTCCAATTCTGAGATTCTGTAAATATGCAACAATACAGCGATGGTCCCACAGATATTAAAGTATGTAAGATCTGTATGACCCTAGATTTACTGGTCCCAGACCTTCGGCGTCTTTTTAAAAAATTCTTTTACCAGAATTTATTTTTTCAGCCTGTACCGTTGTTATTAAGTGTCGTATCTTGCTGCTTCCAATGTGCCTGCCACTCTTTAATTTACTATTTCTCATTTGCTTTGGGACAGGAAATAAAATTTTTTGGAATTCTTATTAGAAATATACACACACACACACACACACACTTGTGTGTGTGTGTGTGTGTGTGTATGTGTAAAGCAAACCACTACTGAGTTTGGCTGCTCAGAGATTATTTTTGTTTGTTCTCTTTCTAGCCCTCAACAATTGCCAAGTAAGTTGTTTTGTGTTATTGTAATTGATTTCTCCCCCTCCCTCCAAAAAACTTTTAGATCTATCATATAATTAAAATCATTACAACCCCATGAGGTGTATAGGGGAGGTGTTTATAAATAGGGGGACTGAGGTACTATAGAGTTAAATAGTTCAAAACATGAGTCTTCGTACACATTTAGAGGGAGAACTCTAAGGAGCCAAAACCCACATCTCCTGGTTGAAATCTCTGGGCTCCTTTCTTTCACTATATTACTTATTGAAAATAGCAAGCAGAGGACAAAGAACAAAGGGAAAGGTATCTGAGCTGGAAGGATGAGATGATTAGATGGAGTAAAAAAAAAAAAAAAGACCTGAATTTGAATCTTGCCTGCTGTGTGACTCTGAGCAAGTCCCTTAGCCTCTATGCACCTCAGTCTCCACATCTGTAAAATGGAGATAATAATACTACCTACCTCACAGGGTTGTTGTGAGGATCAGATAAATTAACATATGTAAAGAGGTGTGAAAACTTTAAAGTGCTATATAAAATGCTAATTATGATGATTATGATTATTGTCTATTAGAAATACTGAGCAGAAGGGCAAACTGAAGTGTGGGGTGGGGGGAAGAGTAAATAAGATGAAAAAGGAGCCCTAAAAGTGCTAAATAGAAACTTTTATAGGAAGGAACACTCAAGCTTCAGGCACCATCCATGCCCTCATTTGTGTACTGGGAGATTTTTGTCATGGAAGCTGATTTCATGGTTCCTCAGCCTCTGCCTATCTGACTGCCTTATTCTCTCCTCATTCTGTTTCAAAGTGAAGCCTTCAGTAAATAGAAGGGGATGATTCCATATGGCCCCCATCTCCTGTCTATTCACTATGCAAGTAAAGGGCACTCAGGTGTTACCTGTCTTCTGGTCATTTAGCTGAGATCTTTGTAAATGCCAGCTGGTTGCCACATGTTTAATATTGCTGCGAACCTTGCACACCTCCCCCAAACTAAAATAAAAATGGTACAAAACCAGAGATGGTCAAAATGGCAAAGATTCCATTAGATCTTCTCCAGACTCCTCCTGCTCTGGCCACTTGCTATATTATCCTGGGCCCCTGTTCCAAGTTGCACACTATATTTCTTCCTGACAAATCTGGCTAAGTATCTTCCCTAAGTCTTTCTTATTGCCTGGGAAGCAGCACCTGAAATCTTAGGGATGACCTCAAACCACCATCCTATAGCTCCCTTCCCTTCTCAAATGCACAAGTTGAGAGATCCATTTATACTCACTGCTTGTCTCACTTCTAAACCTCCTGCAATCTCACACCTGCCCTCAACTGAAACTGCTCTCCCCAAAGTAACCAATGAACACTTGATTGCCAATCTGTTGGTCTTTTCTCAAGGTCTCATCTCTCTTGACTTCTCTGCAACCTTTGAGGGTCAGTCACACTCTCCTGGGCGCTTGGATACACTGATTGCTCTCCTATCTGCATAAGTGATCCTTTATGGTCTCCTTCAATAGACAAATCTTCATCCAGATTATGCCCAACGGCTACTCATGACCCTCAATGGTCTATCCTGAGCCCTCATTTCTTTTGTTTCTATGCTATCTTTAGTAGTCTCTCCAGCTCATATGGGTGAAATTATTAATTCTGTGCACATATATATATATATATATATGCACATATGTAGCTCCAGTCCTATATAACCAAATGCCTTTTGGACATCTCAAACTTGGCACCTCAACCTCAGTGTTTGACCTCCCTATCTGCCCAAATTTTCTCCTCTTTTGAACTTCTCTCATTTCCATGCTTGACTCCTAACCTGCGCTCATCCTACATATTCATTAGGAGTCAGGAAGTTCAGATTCCAGTCTGACTTTTGGACCAAGGGCCCAGTTTCCTTTTCTGTAAAATTGGAGTGCTGAACTAGAAGATCTTAATGGGCCCTTCCAGTTCTGAGTCTGTGACTGCCAAACTCAAAGGGAAGTGAGTGGAATGAAGGTGTAGTTGTGACTATGTGGTCCAGGAGCATGAGCAATGTTCCCATGATCTCCTAGGGTTTTATGTCTCACTTATAACTAGTGCTATGTGGAATACAGTAACTTCCCTTGCCCTGAACATTATATTTCCATTACTGCCACCCAAAAGTTCATTAGTTTTTTGGTTGTCTCTTCATATTGCCGATTCCCAACCCCCCCACCCTCCCTCTACCACACACTCTTTTTAACATGAATTGCTTTCTAGCCATGTTTTTCTCAGTCTGAATTTATGTGTTTTTTTAATCTAAGTATCAGACTCTATATTTGTTCTCATTGAGTGTAGTTTTGTTAGTTTTAGCCCAATATTCTAGCCTGCTGAGATCTTTTTGAATCTTAATTCTGTCATTGAACATATTAGCTACCCGTTCATGCTTTTTTTATTAATAAATTTGACAAACACAGTATAGGTTTTTTATTTTCATTCCAGGCATTGATTTAAAAAAAATCAATGAAAGATCCAAGTAAAGGACAGGACTCTAAGACTCAAAGATAAATAGAAGCCACTAAATCATACATAAGGATCCTTGAGGGCCATGTATTGATTTAGTTTTAAAACATAATGTTATCTGTTTTATTTTTACTTATTTTGTTAATATTT
>JAQQSW010013240.1:0-12359 GCA_028646575.1 Pseudocheirus occidentalis
TCCCGTTCCATGCTTTGATCCTTTTTTTCCCCAAAAAAGGATTCTAGAGTTTGATTGCTGTTCTTACTTTGCTTCCTTTGCCTGCTCATGTTGCCAGAGAATTACTTGATTTTTTTTAGCTCTGTGGAACTCTGCTTTCAGAGGGGGAAGCTCTGTCCCAAATCATTGGGGTTTTTGCAGCTGCTGGAGCTACTGGAGGGTGCTGCAGCCTCCACCAGCTTTGGCTCACTGAAAATGCACCCCAGGACCACCACCCAAGACCATGATCCAGATCTAGGCTGGTTAACGCAAGAGCACTTAGCCTCTGAATGGTCACTTGGCCCCCTTTGCAGTCTGCAGGCTGGGAGCTCTGAAGCAGCTATGTGGAGGCAGAGGCAGGGCTGCTGTTTCCGCTGCTTCTTTGCCCTGGAGGCAGATTGGTCAGACTGCTTTTCTCTCCCAAATTTAGCTGAGTTCCACTGGCCTTTCACTTAGTGCTTGTTTCCTATGGCTTGATTATTCTGGAGACTGATACAGCTGCCACTGATCCACTCTCCTTAAGGCTCTAGCTGCAACTCTTCCTGGCCGCCCTGGGGCCAGGCCATGGTTTTAGGCAGGGCTGATTTCAGCTCCCATTTCTGCTGTGATAAACCCCTCCTGCCAAGCTGCCTTCAGCAGGAGACATCTTTTTCTGTATTTTTGTGTGTTTTGGAGCTCTAAAATTTGTTTAGAGTCATATTTTATGGGTATTTGAGGTGTCTATGTGGGAGCTGTGGAACCTTTGTTGCTTCTATGCCATCATCTTGGCTCCGCCCCCCTTATGCTATTTTCTTCTTTGACTCTGTCCCTTTTCAAAAGTGTGTGCTTCTAACTACCCTCTCTTCCAATCTGATCTCCCTTCTATCATTTTTCCCTCTTATCCCCTCCCCCCACTTTCCTGTAAGGTAAGATGCCCTATTGAGTATGTATGTTATTCCCTTCTTAAGTCAAATTCAATGAGAGTAAGGTTAACCCATTCCCTTTCACCTTTCTGTTCTTCCCCTCCCTTGTAACAGTTTTCTCTTGTCTCTTTTATATGAGATAATTTACCCTATTCTATCTCTCCCTTTTTCCTTCTCTCATTATATTAATTTTATTTTTTAGATATAATCCCTTTCTATTCAATTGACTCTGTGCCCTCTGTCTATGTATACATGTACACACTCATACATACACTTACATATGTATTTATACACACATATGCCCTCCTATACATACATATCAGCTATCCTAATACTGAGAAAAGTCTCATGGTTACAATTATCATTTTCCATGTAGCAATGTAAATAGTTCAACTTTAATAAGTTCTTTATGATTTCTTTTTCCTGTTTACCTTCTCATGCTACTCTTGCTTCTTGTTTTTGAAAGTCAAATTTTCTGTTAAGCTCTGGTTTTTCATCAAGAATACTTGAAAGTCCTCTATTTCATTGAATGACCATATTTTCCCCTGAAGTATTATACTCAGTTTTGCTGGGTAGGTGATTCTTGATTTAAATCCTAGTTCCTTTGACTTCCAGAATATTCTATTTCAAGTCCTTCAACACCTTAATGTAGAAACTGCTAGATCTTGTGTTATCCAGATTTTTGTTTTCACAGTACTCAAATAGTTTCTTCCTGCCAGCTTGTAGTATTTTCTCCTTGACTTGTGAGCTCTGGATATGGGTATGATATTCCTAGGAGTTTTCTTTTTGGGATCTTTTTCAAGAGAGGATCGGTGAATTCTTTCAATTTCTATTTTGCCCTCTTGTTCTAGAATATCAGGGCAATTATTATGAAGAATTTCTTGAAGGATGATTTCTAGGCTCTTTTTTTGATCACGGCTTTCAGGTCATTTTAAATTTAATTTCAATAATTTTAAAATTACGTCTTCTGGATCTATTTTCCAGTTTAGTGGTTTTTCCAATGAGACATTTCACATTGCCTTCTATTTTTTCAGTTGTTTGGATCTGTTTTATAATATCTTGATTTCACATAAAGTCATTAGCTTCCATTTGCTCCAATGTAATTTTGAAGGAATTATTCTCTTCAGTGAATTTTTTTATTTAGAGAATATTTTATTAGTTTCTGTAAGCAAACTCATGTAAATAAGACCTTACATATTTAATACAGCGTGTTACCCCTGTACAAATGGAAAAAAAATTAAGTTTAACATTTCTAGACCAATATGGCTGTTAATTTCTGTACAATCCCAACTCAACGCAGTACAAGTGGGATAATTTTTCCAAAGTTGACATCACAACTAAAGTTTCCAAAAATTCAAATTATATGCACATATATATATATGTATATGTATACATATATATGTACACACACACATATATATGAAGATAACCAATAGCAATTTGCTAGGCATCAATAGCAGGAACAGCCTTTCCAGATTCTGCAGTCACTGAACAAAATTATACACATTAGACTTTCAGCTCACTGTTTCCAAAACAAAAACAAAACAAAAACCCCTGAAAACATCCCCCTCCCCCACAAAGAAGTTTTTTGTTTTTTAAAAATCCCAGAAAAACAGCATTCTGTTACTGATGTGGTACCTGGCACCTTTTACTAGCTTCTCAATCATCATCTGGAAAAAACAAAAGTCTCTCTAGCATAACATTATTAAAAACAGCTCTGGTATAACACAGTCACTACTACATATCATAAGCAGGTGCAGGATATTTTACATTTACAGAAGTATAATACAGTACTGTCCTACAGCTATAATACTAGAGGATACAATTAAAAAAGGCATTATTTTACTTGATTCTACTTTTCCAGCACAGAGTGGGCAGGAAGAGTATCTTCAGTGAATTTTTGAAATTTCTTTTCCATCTGGCAAATTTGTCTTTTAAAGCTATTCTTCTCCTCATTGACTTTTTTGGGCCTCTTTTGCCATTTGAGTTAGTCCATTTTTAAAGTTGTTATTTTCTTCAGTACTTTTTTGGGTCTCCTTTAACAGGCTGTTGATTTGCTTTTCATGATTTTCTTGCATCATTCACATTTCTCTTCCCAATTTTCCCTCCACTTCTCTTACCTGATTTTCAAAATCCTCCTTGAGCTCCCCCATAGCCAGTGACCAATTCATATTTTTTGGAAGCTTTTGATTCAGGAGTTTTGACTTTGTTGACTTCTTTTGGTTCTGTGTTTTGATCCTTTTTGTATCCCAAAAAGAATTCTATGGTCTGATTGTGCTTCCTCTGCTTCCTCATATTGTTTGCCAATTACTTGACTTTTGAGCTCTTTGCCACAGCAGAACCCTGCTTCCAGAGTGGAGAGAGCTTTGTCCCATATTGCTGGGGTTTTCACAAATGTTGTCAGAAGCCTGAAGAGGGCATCTTCTCTATAGCCACCACAAGCTCTGGAACACAACTTTTCTCACCCCAGGACCACCAACCAAGATAGCCACCCAGATCCAAGCAGGTCAAAGCAAGAGCAATTACCCTCTGAATGGTTGCTTGGTCCCCCTATGATCTGCAGGCTAGGAGCTCCGGAGGCAGCCATGCTGCAGCAGCTGCAGCTGTCTCCCCCAGCCCAGCCCCAACCCCACATCTCACCCTGGGGGCAGGGACTGGATTACACTCTTCTGTCACCCAGTTCCAACAGAGTTCCCCACTGACCTTTTACTTTCTCTTTGGCATTTATGAGTTGAGAAGTCTGGAAACCACCAGAGCTGCCAGTGATTCACTCTCCTGGAATCTGCTCTAGACTATGGTTGTTGGGGCCACCCTGGGGCCAGAACTGTGTGGCTCACATGTGCTGAGTTCAGCTCCCAGCCCTGTGTGATAGACCCTTCTTGTTGGCCTGCTAGGCTGCCTTCATCAGGAGACTCATTTCCCTCTGTCACTTTGTGGGCTCTGTAGCTTTAAAATTTGTTTAGAGTCATATTTTACAGGTACTGGAGGTGGTTGGTGTGGGAGCTCAAGCAAGTTTCTCCTTCTGCTCCACCATCTTGGCTCCATCCCCCAAAACCAGATTCTTTTGCCTCCTAAATTTCATCCTTCTATTATTCTACATTGCTTCAATTTATATTATAATTAGATTTTTCTTTGAGAGTAGGTTTTGATGGGGGTGTGCAGGATAGAGATTATTGGTGAAATTGAGGTGGCAAGATTGGGGGGGTAGGAGCACCAACACTTTATCCTTTTCACAAATTTGTCTTGGTAGGTGGACAGAGAAAGTGTACTTAACTTTTCATCCCTATAATATCTATATGTACATGATATATATGCATATTGAAGGTATAGTTGGTGAAAATACATAAACAAAACAGACAGGCTCTTTTACAAATGATTCTCTAAAACAAACTATATCTTCACCTCCCCACTATTGACTGAAATGTGCAGAGACTAGAAGGCCCTGTGGTGCTTTGGCTGTCATCCAAAAAAGCATCTCCTATGCACATGTCAAGATCATAAGCAAATTCTTGATAGATGTAATGACAGAGGTACCTTGGCTTGACAATTTTCTGATTACCAGTATCAAGTGAGGCATAAAACAGGGAAAAGTATGCCCAGCAAAGGTGTTTGCCATGGTTATGGTGGATACCCAGTGCAGCATTCAAAGGGAATAGCAATTCCCTATGCATCTTATGTAACAAAAGAGGGACAATAACATACCTCGATCCTGGGCAGGCTAGTTGGTCTTTATGGCTCAGGATGAAAAGGCATCATTGTTAGCCATTGGTGTCCTTCCTCCAAAGGCTGTGCCCTACCTGGGAGGGAGAGATAACACCTCAGAAACTGCTCATAGGTACTCCATGGCCATACCTCAGGTCTGATATCGCTACAGACAACTCCCTCAATGATCAGAATGGATTCAGGTCATATGCCTAGCTCATTCTCTCAACTCCCAGGCAGATTAGGAATCATGTTTGTAAAATCACATATTAACTTATCTAGTTTCTATTATATTTCTTATTTATTTTGTTAAATATTTCTCAATCACATTTTAATTTGTTTTATTTCACCTGGCCACATATTTGACACCTCTGGAATCAGAAGACAGACTCAAATCCACATCCAAATTCAGCATTCTTTTTTTTTAACTGTACCCCACTGACCAATTAGATCTCTACAGAGTAATCCTCCGCTCTTTACTCTGAACCCTTCATAGCATCCTGAGTGAACATTCAGATCCATTGAGCTCTGTGGCTTTCACAAGAATTAGGAAAAGCATGGGACTCTTATACCAGTGCATATATGGAAACTGTGCTGAGTCCTTGGCCTGGACACAATTTGTAACTCCTAGATAGTATTTCAACCTGTTCTGCCTCAGCTAAATAATAGGGATACTCTAAACAATCCCTGGTGAGAATCCTTTATACCAATTACAACTAGTATTGTGAGTCTGCTGCCAAAATTTCCCTTCTATTTACATTGACAGCGCCTATGTTGGGTTATATGGCTGCCCTACCTCTACATGGTTGGTAGGTAATGTAATTTATACATTATTTACTGCAGTTTCCATGAGATAATTTCAGCCATTTTCTTCCCCTTCCACAAAAAACTTCATTATAACCTTAGCTTGGGGAAAAAAATCAAAATTCCATTAAAAAAACAAGCAATTTTTTGGGAAATAGTTTTCTGGAAAGGTGATCATCATTCCTATAACACTTGAGAGTGTTCCTACCCTAGATGGGATTTTTCATTTTGCACTGACTCATGCAGCACAGGAAGATGGCAAAAATTATAGACAACTCAGATGGCATCCAATACAGTTTGGGAACCTTGTCAGAAAGAAAACCCTTCTTCCTAAGTGGTCCAGCTGAAGGAGAGAGATAACTTTGTCAGAATCCCTGCATCTATTCTACAAACCTCCCTCCCTATCTCCTTTCCTCAATTTTCCAGTTAGAACAAAAATCTCATTTCCCCATGCTGCTATGCTTTATGTTTTCACACAGAGATCTATGACAGATAGTATCACAGAGAACATTTTAGCATAACGAAATTTCCCCCTGATGGTAAACACCAA
Organism: Pseudocheirus occidentalis; assembly: GCA_028646575.1. Classification (NCBI taxonomy): domain Eukaryota; kingdom Metazoa; phylum Chordata; class Mammalia; order Diprotodontia; family Pseudocheiridae; genus Pseudocheirus; species Pseudocheirus occidentalis. The sequence goes on from JAQQSW010013240.1 coordinate 5,977, forward strand.
ACAATCTATTTCCCACCACTTGTAGTGATAAGGAAGATAAAGAAACCAGGGATGATGAGAGCTTCTAAAATGCCTCACCCATGAGTAATGAATGTGGTGCTATTTATTGGGTGATTACATTGGCAGAAAGGATTTTTTATAGTTTCATTCTAGCCAACAGAATAAGGCAGGAATTCCTCTTCTCCCATTTCCCAGATAATGTCTAGTCTTAAGAATAAACAATGATGGTGATGCCTCTTGAATTAAAACAATCAAGTTTTCCTTATTTAAAAAAATAATTGGGATCAATTGGTTATTCCTATAGAAGTCAGTTCAATTCAACAGACATTTATTAAGTGGTTACTATGGGCATAGTGAAATCCTGGGGAGATATAGATTTTAAAATAGGAGAGAGCTCTTGCCCTCATGGAACTTATAGAGCAGTAGAGATATATGGTGTGTGTATGTGTGTATGTGTATGTGTAACACACACCTATGTATATGCATGTGTATGCTAATACTTCAAGAAGTCTCCTTCTACTGACACAAGACAAAAGATACTTTTGGACCTTTGTAAATAATTTTAGCTGAGTGGACATGACAATATAACTTTGTGCTTAGTAGACAAGTTCTCAGACAAGAGACACACAGTTGACTGTTGGACTTATATATGCTAAGCTTTTCTGCTTGTCATGTGATCTGTCAATTCTTTACTGGAATAGCCATCCAGTGCCCAACATCACCTTTATACTTCAATGTGGTGTCAGATGACCATTTTAGCATTTGGGACATATACACCAATAACTACAATAAAAATGCTAGATGATAAGGATATAAAACATACAGGCAAAATCCGATATGAATCTGTAGAGTGGAAGCATCATTACTGACTAAGGATAATCCTGGAGAAAGTGGCCTTTGAATTGGAATTTCAATGATGGCAGGAATTCAGTAGGGAGGAAGTCAAGGGAATACAATCCAAGCCTAGCATGGACAAAGTCAGAGGCAAAAGAAGACCAGTTTAGTTCTTCAGATATTTGGAACTAGTTATCACACCCCCTCAAAGTTTTCTCTTCTCTAGGCTAACTATTCTTTCAACTGATTTTTTGAATAGCATTGTTTCAAGTACCCTCATCATCCTGGTCACCCTTCTACTTATTAATTCCTTTCCAGACCTGAACATAATACTCCAGATAGGATCTGAGAGATCTAGAGAACTAGAATTAGACCCACCACTATTTTAGGCATTAACATTCTCTTAATGCACTCAAAGGCCACATTAGCTCTTTTGGTGGTCAGCCCCACTATATTGTTAACTCTTATTGAACTTGAAGTGATTAAAACCATTTAGATCTTTTTCACATGAAGCTGTGTAGAAGGCAATGCTATACAATGAAAAGAACACTGGATTGAGAGTCAAAGGGTTTGGGTTTGGATCTTGGCTATGGTAATTTTTTGCCTATGTGACCTTGGGTAAGACACTTAATCTTTATGAGCCTTAGTTTTGTCATCTATAAAATGAGGGAGTTGGATTAGATAACTTTTAAGGTCCCTTCCAACTCTAAATCTATGTTCCTATTTCTCTTCTATCCTGTGTAATTGTAGATTTTTAATTTTCATACATTCTTACCATTTACACACTACAATTAATTTTTTACAAGTGTTATTCTATTACTAAAGCATATAAATACTCAGTTGCTTGTAAGAATTTTATAAAACGCAGTAAACTCCAAGTTTCTTTCTTTTGCTCTCCCCTTGGTTTCTTCCTATTGTTTATACATAGCCGTTTGCATATTGCTCCCTCATTAGATTATGAGCTCCTTGAGAGCAAGGATAGTTTTTGCCTTTTTTTTTGTACCCTCGGTGTTTAGTACAGTGTCTGGCAAATAATTGGTGTTGTTTAGTTATTTTCAGTCATGTCTGACTCTTTATGACCACATTTGGGGTTTTCTTGACAGTATACTGGAGTGGTTTGCCATTTCCTTCTCTGTCAGTCTTTCAGACATTTGAAACTTCAGATCATGTTCCTCTAAGTCTTCTCTTCAGGTTAAATGTGGGAGGTTTTTGAACACTTATGGCATGGTTCTGTGATATCCAGCAGGTGTGCACTCCTCAGTCTTTATGATCAGAGGCTTTAGAGTTGGAAGCAAATCCCATTTTACAGATAAGAAAGATGAGACCATGAGAGGGAAAGTGAGTTGGCGAAGATCCCCAGAGTGACTTGGAGTAGTGAATAATAGTCCCTATAGGATTTAAACCAAGGTCTTCTGACTCCCAATCCAGGGTTGAAAGTTTGGCACTCAGGGCAGGAAGGGAGCAGGGAGAAGAAGAAAACTCAGAACATAGATCCAAAACCCTTGATGTAATGAGGTGTAGGGTTTTACTCCCTAAGGTACAAGACAAAGGCGTGTCAGACTGAAGGAAGATGAAAGCAGCCTGAGCAGATTCGCAGCTCCAAAGTCGTGATCAAGGAATTTTGAAGGTAGCATCAGCCTCCTATTCATAGAATTTTAGAACATTCAGAACAATGGAGAGCTCCCAACAAAGTGGCCCTAAATCTGCCAGACCAGTTTTGCCTTCACAAAACTAACTTTCTTAGGCTTAAAGAAGCTTTGTTTGTAAATAACAATGACCACAATGGTAACAATCAATTAACATTCCTACATCATGTTAAGATTTGCAAGCCACTTTCCTCCCAACAACCCTGAAAAGAATGCAGGTAGCATGAATATTCTTCAATTAATCATCAACCAAAGAAGCTTTTTTAAAAAATCATGCTTTGTGTCAGGCACTGTGCTAGAATCTAGAAATACAAAGACAAAAGTCTCTGCCCTCAATAAACCCTGCCTCCCTGCCCCCCCCCTTAATAAGGACAACATTGATGACAATTAACCCTTATATAGTGCTTACTATCTACATGGGGTAAATTAGCTTTGTCTTGCTGTATGGACAATGATGGAAACCCAAGCCAGGTTCCTTGAGGACTGATTCTTTCTTCAAGTCAAGATGAGACATAAAGATTGCTATGGACCTGCCTTGGAAACACTGTTTTTTTTTTTCCAGTTGGTTATAGCCATTCTGCCTTCTCAATGTCTATGGACTTTTTATGAACTGTTTTCTTGCATTCAAACCTGTGTCTTTGGTTCCAGGAATGATCACTGATCATTCATCTCATTGTTATTTATGCAGAATCAGCAAATATCAGAGCTAGAATGGACCTTAGAATTCAGAACACGGAACAGATAATGTCCTAGATCAAAGAGACTTTAAACCATTGACTTCCCATTGACTTCTCCATCATCTCAAAAATTGGCATGTCCTATTTTGAACTTGTTATTACTCTTTCCCCCACCCCAAACTTTCTCTAATACCTGGCTTTCTTATTTATGCTGAAGTTTCTACTGTTCTTCTTCACCCACTGTCAGGCATCACAATCCTTTATCTGGTACAATAGACCACTCAGAGCCAGAGGGTTTAAGGAAACAGTCCTCTTACTGAAATTGTTCTAATACCCTTAGGTAGAAGCAATTCTCAAAGGTGATTTTAAAACAGTTCAGACAATAAAAGTAAATAAATACTGCAGGCAAGAAGGTTTAAAAAAGCCAGTTGGCAAGGAGGTTCCCTGGAGTTTCAGGAGCTCCCTAAGAGCATCTCAAAAACTACTTTTGTATTTCTCTTGCCCAAAGGGCCCACAACATGGAAAGAGGAGGGAGATGCAAAAATGAACCCAAACTGTCCTAGGTCTATGCCACATCTTTCTTGCTTGCAACAGGTGGGGTTGATGTTGTGGGAGTTGGCAAGGCTGAGTTACTCTTCCCCGGTTCTTGGCCCATGATATATAGGTTTACAACTAGACATTATCCTCAGCTCTTCCCTCTCAATCACTTCTGCAAATCCAAGAGGTGGAAAAGATTTTCCATTGTATCTTCTCATCTTATGTATCTGTCCCATTTTCTCCCCTCACAACCACCCTCTAGTTCAGGTCTCACTACTTCTCCCTTATACTATTTCAACCTTTGGACTATAGAAACTTTTCCAATCCATCTACCTGTACCCAGTGTTTCTCCTCTCTAGTCCCTTTCCATATAGCTATCAGGTTGATATACCTAAAAGCATAGGTTTGGCTGTGTCACTCCAATGTTCAAGAAGTTCCTAGGACAAAATTTTAAGCTCTTCCCAATCATGATTCATACTGTCATTCAGGACTGTTTCTGAATTGCTTCCCTTCAAGCACTCTCCATTCTAGTAAAGTGGACCTTGTGCTGTTCTTCAGAAGAAGCATTCCATATCCTGTATCCATACGTTTGCAATGCTGTTTCCCATGCCTAGAATGCCACCTTGCCTTTGTTCTTCAAGGTTCAGCTGGTGATACATCCCACATTTTGTATTCCCTGATATGAACCTTTGATTCCAGTGACACTGCCCACCTTGCTTTTCTTGAACAAGACACCATCTCTGGACTCTTACCATTTTCTTCTGCTGTCCTCCATGTTGAGAATGCTCCCTCTCATCATCTACCTACTGACTTCCCTGGTTTACTTCAAGTTCCAACTAAAATTTCATATTCTACAGAAAGCTTTTTACAATTTCTCTTAATTCTAGTGCCTTCTCTCTGTTAATCATTTCCTATTTATACTGTTATAACCCAGGTTTGTCTGGACATGCTGTTTTTCTAATATGGAAGCACCTTTGAGGAGCCTTTGGAGCCCGCCCAGATTACCTAACATGGAGGCCTCGGCATCCTTTATCAAGTGGGTAGGTATAAACTCTTTTGATTATTTGCCTTTGTCTTTAAGACTAGTGAGATTCTAGTAGGTGTATATCCCAAAGAGACCATAAAAAAGGGGAAAGGACCTACAAGTACAAAAATATTTATAGTAACTTTTTGTGGTTGCAAAGAATTGGAAATTGAGGGGATACTCAACAATTTGGGAATGACTGAACAAGTTGTGATATATGAACGTAGTGAAATACTACTGTGCTCTAAGAAATGATGAGCTGGTAGATTTCAGTAAAACCTGGAAAGATGTACATGCCTTGATGCTGAGTGAAGTGAGCAGAACCAGGAGAACACTGTACATAGTAACAGTAACATTGTGTCACAATCAACTCTGACTTAACTTTTCTCAGTAATACAATGATCCAAGATAATTCCAAAAGACTCCTGATGGAAAATGCTGTCTACATTCAGAGAAAGAACTGATGGAGTCTGAATGCAGATTGAAGCATACTATTTTCATTTTTTGTGTTTTTTCATGTTTTTCCCCTTATGTTCTATTTCTTATTTCACAACACGACTAATGTGGAAATATGTTTTACAAGATTGCACAAGTATAATCTGTATCAGATTGCTTGCTATCTGGGGAAGGGGAGAGGGAAGGGAGGGAGAAAACTTGGGAACTCACATCACAATCTTTCAAAAATGAATGTTGAAAATTGTCTTTACATGTAAGTGGAAAAAATATTAGATAAAATAAACAAAAAACTAGTGACATTGAGGCTTCCTATCCTCTCCTTCCTTCTGTGCACTCACTCACAGCATGTATGTTCTGAAGCAAATCAGTGAGGGGAGAAAGGACTTCCTTCCCCTGATCACCCCCTTTTACCCTGCCTTCCAGAGAAATTGACCTGGGGGTTTCTGTTTCTGTTATGTGTTGTTTGTCCTCAGTTTCAGGTGCCAAAGATGATCCCCAGAGGACCTTGGTATTAGAGCCATTGAAGGGAGGAAGGCACAGCAAGCCAGGCCACTGTAGAAGCTCTGAGAAGCCAAGTTACCTGAGACTCAACCCTGAGGGAGTTTTCTGATTTGAAACTGGGATTGTGCTATCAGAATTGAGGTAAAGCATTAATTTAATCCCCTTCCCCTCCCCAGAGACTGTGGTGCAGCAAAAAGGGAGAGGTATAATCATACCTCCTCTTGGAAGAGTAAATTTCTAATAATTGTGATTATATCTTTTGATTTAATTGTTTCTCTGTAAAAGCTAATCTGATGGTGAGTGGTTAAATGGAACTGGATTGCAGGGGACCCCCCCTGCATTTGAGGGAACACAATCAATGGGGGCAGAAACCATTTGTAGAGAACCTAGATATCCCTCTCCCCCAGTCCCCCTAAAGATAATGGAGAACCTTGGAGGGAAGAATGAAATCTAACCTAACCTTCCAGTCTGTGTAATGTATATAACTTGTTTGAATATACTTGTTTGCTTCCCAATTAGATTGTAAGCTCCTTGAGGCTGTCCTTTGTCTCCTTTTTGTCTCTCCATTGCTTAGCAATGTGTCTTGAACATAAGTGCTCAATAAATGTTTAAAGACTGCCTGCCTGGGGCGGCTAGGTGGTACAGTGAGTAGAGCACCGGCCCTGGAGTCAGGAGTACCTGAGTTCAAATCCGGCCTCAGACACTTAA
>JAQQSW010013241.1:0-12359 GCA_028646575.1 Pseudocheirus occidentalis
AAAAAAAAGCAGGGGTAGCAGTCCTAATCTCAGATAAAACAAAAGCAAAAATATATCTAATTAAAAGAGATAAGGAAGGAAATTACATCCTGCTAAAACTTACCATTGACAATAAAACAATATTATTACTAAATATATATGCACCAAGCAGTATAGCATCCAGATTCTTAGAGAAGTTAAGGGAGTTAGAGGAAGAAATAGACAGCCAAACAATACTAGTGGGAGAACTCAATCCCCATCTCTGAACTTGATAAATCTAACCTCAAAGTAAACAAAGAAGTTAAAGAGGTGAATAGAATTTTAGAGAAGATAAATATGATAGACCTCTAGAGAAAACAGAATGGGGATAAAAAGGAATGTATCTTCTTCTCAGCAGTACACGGCACATACACAAAAAACTGACCATGTACTAAGGCATAAAAACCTCACAATTCAGTGCAGAAAGGCAGAAATATTAAATGCATCCTTTTCAGATCATGATACAATAAAATTATATGTAATAAAGTGCCACAGAAAGATAGACCGGAAAATAAATAATCTTATCCTAAAGAATGAGTGGGTTAAACAACAAATCATAGAAACAATCAGTAACCTCATTCAAGAGAATGACAACAATGACACAACATACCAAAACTTATGGGATGCAGCGAAAACAGTTCTTAGGGGAAGTTTTATATCTCTGAATGCTTACATGAATAAAATAGATAAAAGGGAGATCAATGAATTTGGCATGCAACTGAAAAAGCTAGAAAAAAAAACAAATGGAAAATCCTCACTTTAATACTAAATTAGTAATACTGAAAACCAAAGGAGAAATTAAGAAAACTAAAATTAAGAAAACTATTGAATTAATAAATAAAACTAAGAGCTGGTTTTATGAAAAAACAATAAAATTGACAGAACTTTAGTCAATATGATAAAAAAAGAAGAAAACCAAAATATAAGTATCAAAAATGAAAAGGGTTAATCAACTTCCAATGAAGAGGAAATTAAAACAATAATTAGGAATTATTTAGCCCAATTGTATGCACATAAATTTGACAATCTTAGTGAAACTGATGCATATTTACAAAAATATAAGTTGCGTAGATTAACTGAAGAGGAAGTAAATTATTTAAATAACCTCATCTCAGAAAAAGAAATTGAACAAGCCATCAATGAACTCCCTAGGAAAAAATCTCCTGGGCCAGAATTTTTAGCAACTTCTATCAAATATTCAAAGAACAATTGATTCCAATACTTTACAAACCATTTGGGAAAATTGGAGGAGTCCTACCAAATTCTTTTTATGACACAAATATGGTACTGACACCTAAACTGAGAAATGACAAAACAGAGAAAGAAAAGTATAGACCTATTTCCCTCATGAATATAGTTGCAAAAGTTTTTAAATAAAATATTAGCAAGACTACAGAACTTCCATCACAAGAATTATATACTTTGATCAGGTAGGATTTATTCCAGGAATGCACAGAGGGTTCAATATTAGGAAAACTATCAGAATAATTGCTCAGATCAACAACAAAACTAGCAGAAACCATAAGATTACCTCAATAGATACAGAAAAGGCTTCTGACAAAATACAATACCCATTCCTATCAAAAACACTATAAAGTATAGGAATAGGGGCAGCTAAGTGGTGCAGTGAATAGAGTACCAGCCCTGGAGTCAGGAGCACCTGAGTTCAAATCTGGCCTCAGCCACTTCACACACTTACTAGTCATGTGACTTTGGGCAAGTCACAACCCCAATTGCCTTCCAAAAAGCAAAATAAAATAAAATAAAATAAAGTATAGGAATAAATTGAGTCTTCCTTAAAATAATAAGTAGTATCTATCTAAAACCATCAGTAAGTATTATATGTAATAGCGATAAGCTAGAAGCATTTCCATTAAGATCAGGGGTGAAACAAGGATGTCCATTATCACACATCTTATTCAATTTGGTACTAGAAATGTTAGCAGTAACAATAAGAGGAAAAAGAAATTGAAGGAATCAAATTAGGCAAAGAGACTAAGCTATCATTCTTTGCAGATGATATGGTGATATGCTTAGAGAATCAAGTAAAAAACTACTTAAGACAATAAATAAATTTGGCAAAGTTGCAGGATATAAAGTAAACCCATATAAATTCTCGGCATTCCTACACATTTCTAACAAAATCCAGCAGCAAGAGATAGAAAGAGATATTCCATTTAAAGTTACTGTAGACATAAAATATTTTGGATTCTACCTGCTAAATAAAGCCCAGGACCTATATGAACACAATTACAAAACACTTTTCACACAAATAAAGTCAGATCTAATTAACTGGAAAAACATTGGCTGCTCATGGCTAAGTTGAGCTAACATAATAAAAATGACAATTTTACCTAAATTGAATTACATATTTAGTGCCATAACAATCAATCTACCAAAAAAATTATTTATAGAACTAGAAAAAATAGTAACAAAATTTATTTGGAAGAACAAAAGGTCCAGAATATCAAGGGAATTAATGAAAAGAAATGCTAGGGAAGGTGGCCTAGCCATACCAGATTTTAATCTGTATTATAAAGCAGCAGTCATCAAAACCACTTGGTACTGGCTGAGGAATAGAGCAGTGCATCAGTGGAATAGATTGGGTACATGAGACTCAGCAGCCAATGACTATAGTAATCTACTGTTTGATAAACCCAAAGACCCCAGTTTTGGCGATAAGAACTCACTAATTGACAAAAATTGCTGGAAAAACTCGAATATACCAAAATCAAGTCAAAAGGGGTGCACGATTTAGGTATAAAGGCTGATACTGCAAGCAATATGGGAGAGCAAAGAATAGTTTACCTGTCATATTTATGGAAAAGGGAAGATTTTATGATCAAACAAGAGTTAGAGAGCATTATGAAATGCAAAATGGATCATTTTGATTACATTAAACTGAAAAGTTTCTGTACAAATAAAGCCAATGTAACCAAGATTAAGAGAGAAGTAGGAAATTGAGAAAGAATATTTACAACCAGTGTCTCTGATAAAGGCCTCTTTTCTAAAATATATAGAGAATTGAGTCAAATCTATAAGAATACCAGTCATTCCCCAACTGATAAATGGTCAAAGGATACGAATAGGCAGTTTTCAGAGGAAGAAATTAAAGATATCTGTAAGCGTACGAAAAAATGCTCTAAATAACTACTGATTAGAGAAATGCAAATCAAAACAACTCTGAGATACCACATCTCACCGATCAGATTGGCTAAGATGACAAAACAAGAAAATAATAAATGCTGGAGAGGATGTGGACAAGTTGGAACACTAATTCATTGTTGGTGGAGTCGTGAACTGATTAAACCCTTCTGGAGAGCAATCTGGAACTATGTCCAAAGGGCTACAAATAAGTGCCCTTTGACCCAGGATTACCACTTCTAAGATTGCATCCCAAAGAGATCACAGAAGTGGGAAAAGGACCCATATGTACAAAAATATTTATTGAAGCTCTTTTTGTGGTGGCAAAGAACTGGAAATCAAGGGGATGCTTATCAATTAGGGAATGGCTAAACGAGTCATGGTATATTAATGCAACGGAATACTTATTGGGCTATAGGAAAAGAGGAGCAGACAGACTTCAAAATAACCTGGAGAGACTTATAAAAACTGATGCTGAGAAGAGCAGAACCGGAAGAACATTGTAGATAATTACAGACACATCGTATCTGTGATGCCTGGCTCTGATAGAGATGATAGGCTCATCTCAGCAATGCAAGGTTATAAGACACCTCCAAAAGACTCATAACGGAAAAGGCTATCATGCATCCAGATAAAGATTTATGGAGTCTGAATGCAGATTGAAGCAAACTACTTGCTCTCTTTTTTGTTTTGTTCCTTCTTTCTCATTCATTCTATTAGTTATAATTCTTCTTTACAACCAGACTAATGTTTAACATGAAGGTATTTGTAGAACCTATATAGGATTGCATGCCGCCATGGAGCGGGGGGGGAGGGGAAGGGGGGGGAAAGGAAAAGGAGAGGGAGAAAACGTGGAACTCAAAAGCTTGTAGAATTGAATGTTGTAAACTAAAAGTAAATAATTTTTAAAAAATATGTTGAAAAATAAATAGAAGACCCCTTAACATTAGTTTGAAGTTTGAAGGTGGTCCCGACTTATTAATTAGCTCTAACATACCCTTGTTGAATTGCAGCATGGCACAGTGGGTAGAGAGCTGGTCTCTGCTGCTATATACTGACCATGGGGATCTCAGAAAGCACTCACACTTCTTGGTGCCTACAGGCAGCTCAGAACTATGGATCAAAGAACACTTGCTAATTTGATTTGGTAAAAAGAGGTTCCTCATCTGGGAACTCCCTACACCAACAAAATTCCAGATCTAGGACAAAAAGGAGCTTCACTAGTTGACTACTGACTCAAGGAGGGACAGAAGGGGATTTACATCCTTTCCTGAGTGTGCTAGAAAAGGGTTATTATATCATCATGCCATCAGACCTCAATGTTACGGCTACTTTGGGGAGAAGACAAAGCATGAGCACCAACATTTTGGACACATTGAAGTATCACTAAATTCTCTACCTCATATGAAACCTGACCTGAATGCTCAGAGGTGAGATTATAGCTCTAGAGCTGGAAGGGACCTCAGAGATCACCTTGACCAACTGCCTCATTTTACAGACAAGGAAACTGAGGCCCAAGGAAGGTAAGAGGTTGACCCAAGGTTATATAATAAGCATCAAATGCAAGATTTGAACCAAGGTCCATCTAAATCCAGAGCTAGTGTTCTTTCCCTCCCCCCACTCAGACACATGAGCTAGGTGACTCCAAAAGAGTAGAATGTGGGCTCCCTGAAGACAGACTAGCCTGTTTCATTTTTGTCTTTGTATTATTGGGCCCTAGCAGAGTGGATGGAAGCTAAGGGCTCATCAAGATCATTGATGGACCTCAGAGGGCACAGGATTCAACCCCATTTTACTGAAAACCAAGGCTTGGAGAGATCAAATGATTCACCAAATGTTTACTGAAGTTTCTGATACAAGGACTATTCCTAGTGTTACCCAGAATTCTGATCAGTGATGCTGTATTTAATCAAGCTCCTCCAGGTCTTCGGTAAAATCTTCCTAACTTTGATGCTGGTTCTTTTTAACCTCCCCATAATCCTCCAGAATGCTTCCAAATACAACAATAATGTGATCGCTCTATTCACAAACCTCTAGGGCTCCTTGTTACCTTCCAAATTAAGTGCAAACTCCTAACTCTACCATTCAACCTACCCGTCCAGTCCCATAGCCTACTACCACCCTTGGCAGTCTTGAAGGGGGCACAGCACATTGTAGCCAAAGGGAGGACTTGAGGGGCCAGGAGAATATTGGGGAGGCAGCCTCAGAGTCTGGAAAATCTGAGCTCCAAGTGATACCTCTGTCCCAGACACCTACCATGGCCCCCAGGCAATCCTCTATGCAGAGAAATAGCTGCTCTAGTTGACTGAGGGCATTTCCTCACTATGAGTTCCCTTTAAATGCTTGAAGGTCTGTCTGGTATAGAGATGTCCAGTAGGAGGATTAAATGTATTCTACTTGGCTCCAGGAATAGGATGAGGAACAATGAGAAAGTTGCTGAGGCAGACCTTAGTTTGATATAAAAACCCTTCCTATCAAAGCAATCCAAAAGTAGGATGGGCGGACTTTAAAAGTAGTGGGCTAGAGGCAGCTAGGTGGCACAATGAATAGAGCACTGGCCCTGGAGTCAGGAGGTCCCCAGTTCAAATCTGGGCTCAGACACTTAACACTAGCTATGCGACCTTGGGCAAGTCACTTAACCCCAAATGCCTTGCCTTCTTCCCTACAAAAAGCAAAAAAAAATTTTTTAAGGTAGTGGGCTCCCACTCCTTGGAGACTATGGAGGAGAGCCTTCTCTGACTAGTCACTGGCAGAGAAAGGATGCCTGGATTGGACTAGATTTCTGAGGGCCAGTCTAACTCAATATATATGACTTCATATTAAGGGCAACACCACATCATTAGTGTGAAGAAAGTCATACTTTCTTTCCTTGGCCTGCAGTTTTCTAGAAGAGAGCCAAGATCAATGACCTACAAGGTCTTTTTAAGCCCTAAATCCCATGTTCCTCTCTAACCCACATTCTCAACCTACCTTATCTTTCTTCTTCTGTTTCTTTCCTCACATTATCCTGTAGACCTGAAAGAGACACAACCCATCAGTAAACATTTATTAAGGGCCTACTATGTGCCAGGTACTGTGCTAAGCTCTGCAGATACAAAAGAGGCAAAAGGCAGTTCCTGACCTGAAGGTACCCATACCTACTGGAGGAGACAACATGCAAATAAATATATACAAAAGAATGAAGAGAAAAGAACAGAGGGAAGGCTCTGAAATGAAGAAGGGTTGGGGAAGACTTCCTATAGAAGGTGGGATACCAGTTGGGACTTAAAAGGAAAGCAGAGAAGTCAGTAGTCAGAACAGAGGAGAGTGTTCCAGACACAGAGGACTGCCAGAGAGAATGCCTGGAGCCAAAAGATGGAGCATGTTGCATGCATAATAGCTGGGAGGCCAGAGTCAGTAGATCCAAGAGTATGTGTTAGGGGAGTAAGGTAGAAGACAACTAGAAATAGAGGAGGGGGCTAAGTGATCATGGGCTTTGAATGCCAAACAGAGCATTTATTAGTTCCTGGAAACAAAGAGGAGTCACTGGAGTTTATGCGGCATAGGGGTGGAGGTGACATGATTGGACTAAGTTTTAGGAAAACCACAGATGGATGAATGGAGGATCAAGTGGAGTGCAGAGAATGTTGAGGCAGGTGGGGCCCCCCAGCAGCTATTTCAACAACCCAGATGTGAGGTGTTGAGGGCCTCCACAAGAATGGTGGCAGTGTAAAAGGAGGTAAGGGCACACAAGAGAGGTGTTAGGAAGGTAAAATGCAGCAACTTGCATATGGAGGGGATGAGAGAGAGTGGAGATTCAAGGATGACAACTGAGCTCATGAGCCTGAAGGACTGCCAGGATGGCAGGGAAGGTCAGAGGCCTTCCCATCCCACCAATGAAATCTAAGTCCCTTCTACCTCCAAATACATGATTACAATTCCCCATTCCCACCAGATGTGTGCATTTCTCTCCTACCAGCTATGTGTATCTTCCTTCTTCATGTCACCCTCATAGAGTGTCAAGGATCGTGTCATTTCTATAGCCTAAGAGCCTGTCATAGTTGCACAGAGTAGGTACCTAATGTTTCCTAAAATGAGCCTAAAAGCATTCAGGATCATATTCTTAGAAAAGAAAAGCTAGCAAGACACATGAAGGACTCAGCTTGGAGCCACACTTTTGGGCAAACTCAGGGCAGAGCAATAGGGAATATGCAAAAACTCCCAACATGTGTCTATCAATTCAGAAGCAGCAAAGGAAGAATAGGAGGAGCACTTCGAATCAAGCCAGGAGCCCTAGCCCTGGCCCAGCTGCTCTCCAGCTGTGTGGCTCAGGCCACAAAGCTCTCTGGCTGATTCCATTTTCCATGGGGAAGGGCTTGGCTTAGATGACCTCAAAGCGCCCTTTCAGCTGTAAAACTATGATCCTGACTCTGAGGGCCCTTCCAGTTCCAAGTCTATGAGCCTACATAGAGATCACCCGAGAAACTAAGTCTGCATCAAACAGCAACATACCCTCGATGCAGTATTAGAACAAAGGGTGGGATCAGGGAATCAAGAATTTGCCTCAGCAGCAGGCTCTGCACACAGTAGGCACTAACCAAGGGGATCATAGGTCAGAAGGTCTCCTGGAGATCAGTCAATGCTTTCCTGAACCTGGGGCCCAGACGGCCTCTGGACAAGTCCATGAACTCAGACAGGCAAAAACAATGACATCTTTATTTTCGCTAACCTTTGGTTTCCTTTGCAATCCTGATTTTATGTAAACATTCCTGACAGGTCCACAGATGTCAGCAGACTGTCAAAGGGATCCAAGACACAAAAAAAGGTTAAGAACCTTTGATGTAACCCAATGTCACAGGACAGGTCAGGAAGCTGGGCAGCTGACATGATTTACCCTAAGTCATATTAAAAAATTAGAACTAGGATTGAAGCCCAGGTCTTTTGACTGTCTCTGTCACCTCAAACTCTCATTTGATAAAAGCTGGCCAATTCTGTCAAGGCTACTTTCATGCCCTCTCCCACCCACGCTCCTTCCTCTCCCATTACTGCCACCAGCCTAGTACAGGCCCTCATCAGGCCTCCTGCCTGGGGGGCTGACCTTCAGGCTTCTCCCCACTCCAGTCCATTCTCTACTCAGTTGTCAAATTGGTCTTACAAAAGTGTAGGTCTATGTCACAGCCGCTGCCCCACCTCCAATGAAACTCCAGCGGCTCCTTGTTACCTCCAGGGTCAAATGGAAAGTCCCGTTTGGCTTTTCAAACTGTCCATAACCTAACCACACCTTATCTTCCTAAAGTCTTCTGACATTATTCCCCTCACCACATATTCTACAATCTAGTGATACTCCATCTCCCAAACCTGGGAACTTCCTCTGGTTGGCCCTGGCCCTGGCATGCTCTCAACCCCCTGGCCTCAAGGGCCAGAAGTCTTTCCCTATCTCCATCAATGCTAGTTCTTCCCTTCTAGAATTGTATCCCATTTATTCCATCCAGATCTTATTTGAACAGTTATCTGCATGCTGTCTCCCCAATTCAACTGAATTCCTTGAGAGCAGGGACTAGTTTTTTTCCTAGTCTTTTGTGTATATTCCTAGTCTTCAGCACAATACCTGGAACAAAGTAGACATTCAGTAAATGCTTGTCTTACTTGACTTTAAATACAGTATTCTTCCTATTCCAGTACACTTGATAGAAAAGGAAGGAAAAGTTACTGTATGAAGCCAGTGCAAGCAGTGCCCATGCGGCACTCATGTCTCTCACAGGACTAAGCAGAGGCAAACTACTCCGGCACTGACCCTGCCCACATAGGTTTATGGCTGGGAGCCTAGCAATCTCAGGAGCTTAAATTCCCTGTGTCTCAATGACAGGTAAATAAACAGAAGGTTATCTGAGGAAGGAAGCATTAGCAACTGGAGAGAAGCTAGAAGCCCCGGAGGACTGGCATCTGACCTGGTCTCGAAAGAAAGTTAAAGTTTCTAAAATGCCTAAGAGGAAGTTGTGTATTTGAGCCATCAAACAGAATCTGTGGGGAACTAGGAGAGCAAATGTGAAGTGTGGGGAGCAGTTAGGAGTTATCAGGTCAATTAGGATGAACAGAGATTGCATGAAGTCACATGAAGTAAGCTAGGAAAGGCCGACTGGGATCAGACTGTGAGAGCTGTCACCTTTCAGCTTATTACTGTGTTAGCACCTTTAGCACCTTATTAGGTTAATCTGACCATTCAACATTTTGGCATTTGATATAGACATTGGACACAAAGACAGCAAAAACACCTATCATGTGGGGGATTCCCCATCCCCCTCAAAACCCCAGTTCACCAACTTCTTAATTGTGAACATCTTGGGGCATTCTTGCAAGGTTCTCTTCCTTTCCCCTAACTGCCCCTCCTCCTTCCCCTTCTCTCCTCACTTTATTCTCAAGACCAAGTTTCTTATTATGTGAACTAGTTGGAAAAGGAGAGAACACTCAGGGCTAGAGGCAAAGAACAGCCCCAGATCTCATTTTCTGTCCAGGTAAAAGGCTGAAGAAACATTATTTCACACCTGTGAAAATCCCGTATTTAAATTAAGTACCTGAAGTTCTCCTGTACAGTTCCCTTCTCTCCCTCCACCTCTTTAACAATCATGAACACAGCGCCAGATGCTCTTACAGCATGTTAAATGTTACATAGCAGTTTCTGTACATTAGCTCAATAGCGATTCTACAGGGACAGGTAACGCCCTATAGGCATAATTATATCCATTTTAGAGATAATGAAACTGAGGATATGAGAGGTGATTTGCCCAGACACAGTACACATCAGTGTTAAAGCTGGGATGTCCCAACCCAAAGGATGCCTTCCTGGTCTAACACTCCATTGACTATGCCAGCTGCCTCTTGAGATCCACATACATGTGCCCACACCCAAACAGGCCAGATTTCAGCTGATCCAAACTCAATCTCAAGTTATGGTTCCAGGAAGGCTACATATTCCAAATTCGAGAAGGCAAACAACTTCTTGCCAAAACGAAATCTTTTTTTTTTTTTTGGTAACAAGACAGACAGAAAACAGTTACCTTCTCCACCTGTATAGAAGACGATATTTCTTCGATGATGCTTCAGTCTTGCACTGAGGAAGGGCTAGTGGTTGAGGCTGCCTGAAAAGGGTCATCCCTGGCATGACAGTGATGTGAGTCTAAGCGGCAAAGTGAGCTATCTATGTTCAGATATAGGCTTTGAGAGCATTTGCTTGACAATACTTACTGAGTACAAAGGCCTTTAACTAAAGAATCAATTGACAAGCAATCAAAGTAAAGCAAAAAAAGACAAGAAATTGCTAAAGAAACATCTTAAAAAACACAGTAGACAGGAGAAGTTCAGATGGGGCCAAGCCAGGCCATTATATTATCATTATAATGCTGGAAAGCAAAGCTAAACTCACGCTGTGAAGTGCTTTAAGACCCACACAGTTTTCAGTTTACCCTATTAACTATATTGTTTTCTCTCTGTCTACTAACAATGGCCTCTGTGATCTCTCCCATCTGAACTTGAGCTCTTTGACATGATGAATTCATTCATTCAGTTTCATTTGCTACATTAATCTTGCTAGCACACACTAATCAATAGATAACTAAGGGTTTATGAAAGATTACTTTCTTAAAGGCAATATGGATTGTCAAATAATTATTAGTAAGTCTAATTAACATGGATTTACCAGAATAAGTAGGAAAGTAGGTCAAATGAAAAATCATTGCCCAGTCCCACAAAAGGGTGGGGAGGTTACAGGAGGAAGTGACCTGAAGCAAGGCCATTGCAACAGTCCAGAAAACCAATGACGAGAACCTCGTCTAGCTTCCTGGTCATGGATACTGAAAAGGAACAACCAGGAAGTTAGAAACAAGATGAAGTAAAGAAAGGTGACCATGTGACCCTGGGAGGGTAATAGAATGGGGATGCCTAAGGCATCCCCAGGAGGCTGTAAGCACAGGCAAATTAGATGCCCTTTACTGGCAAAGAGAGCTGTTGAAGGGCTCAACAATCTTTTTTATTGACATTCACTAGTCTGCACCCTAAACTTCAGAAAAAATACAGAGAAAATATGAGCAGAGAAATAAACGCCAACAGACCTCAAAGCTCTACCTGCCTGAATCAACTATACACTTTACATACATCCTAGGACGGATAGAGCTCTGAACATGTGGCCAGGAGCAGGGAATCACATGAACCTCCTCTAATCAAGCCCTCAAAGCAAAATGCCCACTCAGAATGTATACACTTCTCATGGCCAGGGACATCACAACCGTCCTGACTCAGCACCTAATTAGAAATTAGCAAAAGGTGTGAAAGCCTTCCTACAAGCAAGCCTCCTCTATGCAAGCTTCCCTTAATGGGCAGCAGGGGAGGCTTATTAATGGGTGGGGAAGTTCTATCTCATCGACATTACAGCAGCCTCCATAGTCAAAGGGAAATACTGGAAAGGGGGTGGATGGCAGAAGGGAGGAGATGACTTTATTTTGGACATGTAAACTTTGGAGAGTCGATGGAACATCCAGACTTCAATATCCAAACAGTAGCTTGGATATGATTCAACACTGCCAAACCAGATAAATTGCCCTTACTCTGTCCCCCACCCCCAGAGGAAGCCAAAAGGGATGGAGGGCACTTGCCAGGCCTATGTTACACCTGCAGCAATACCTGCAGCACCTGCAAGTCAATGGATGGTACACAAGGAAGAGACTCAAAACCAAGAGAAGTGTGTAAGTTAACAAAAATCAGAGGACAATAGAAGGGCAGGGGAGAGAATGGGGGTAAGGGAATGACAGAGTGATCAGAATTTACTTCTAAATAGAAAAAAATGTAGCCATCTTAAGGAACATATGGAGGAAGTCAAGAAAATTCCAAGAACACAAAAGCCTTGAGTCGAGTTGGAGAAGAAAACCCAACACAAGGAAATAAAACGGTGGCCCATACAAGAAAAGTCACTCTCAAGAGCCAGTTGTAAGCTAGGAAAACCAATGAAAATGCTAGAGAAGTTCAGAATTAGTCGAGAGGCCTGCCTTCAGGGCACACAGGAGGACAGAAAAGAGGGGCCCCTGTTCCAAGCTGCCTTTCTAGGCAACTTCAAAGGGCTGGGTACCATGGATCTTGGGGACAAAGTGAGGAGAGAAGGGAGAAAATAGGGGCCCAGGGAGGACAGAGAAGAGGGGGATGAGGTCCTTGCTTGCTGAGCTCCCCTCGTG
>JAQQSW010013242.1:0-12359 GCA_028646575.1 Pseudocheirus occidentalis
TGTCTATGGTCTCCAGGTAGCCTCCAGCAACTTCCCACCCTGAACCACTCATTACTGGAGTCTGACCTCATCTGACTCCTCCTGAAGACCCTCCCCAATCTCTTCCTCTGGACCACCCCTAGATTCCTCCCACAACCATATTGTATATAGAACTCCATCTTCCCTCCATGTGGTGTGAGAGCGCCATGAGATAGCTTAGTATAGACTTGCTCTGTGAGAGCACCTTTAAATGGCCTAGCACCCCATGTGGCAAACTTGAACTTTCAATAAACTACTTTTTCCTTGGCTGAGAAGACTTGAGTGGCATTCTTTCTGCAGGACCCAGCATGTTGGTATTTTGGGGTCTCAGGCAGCCCTAACCCTCTTTGGACTCCTCTTCAGTAGGACATATGTTAAATTAATCCAAATCTTTGACCCTAAGAAAAGCCTGAACCATAATAAGGAGTTTTAAGTGGCAAAGTTCTCCTGGAAAGTCCAATGAGACACTCCCTCCCTGAGGTAAAGCTAAAGGCAGTGAGTGACTAGAGAGAAAGTCTTGCCAAGTGGGAAGAGAAGGTTAGCGAATATAAAAGTGGCTCTGTCCCCATAAGTGTAGGAACCATCCAAGAGGAAATAAGTAACTTTCCTCTTCAGCCAAACATCTCTATATCCTCCAGACACTTGGTGTGGTAGATAAAGCACTAAGTCTGCAGTCAGGAAGACCTGAGCTCAAATCTAGCTTCAGATACCATCTGACCCTGGGCAAGTCACTTTAATCTCCATTTGCCTCAGTTTCCTCACCTGTACAATAGGGATAATAATAATACCTATCTTCCAGGATCAAATAAGATCATTGTAAAGTTCTTAGTATTGAGGTTTAGGGGTGCTCAAGACCCTAAAATACCAACACGCTGAGTCCTGCTTAACGAATTGTATTCAAGTCTTCTCTCAGCCAAAGAGAAGCAAAGTTGATTAAAAGTTCACCATAACGGATAGATTCTTAAGGAGCCTCAGTATCTGTGACACTTGGATTGGGCAAGCAGGCCAGAATCACCTAGACAAAGAGTGAGTCTGGGCTAGATCATTGTCCAGCTTTCTCTTAGAGGTGAGATGCATCTGATGTACAGAAAGGTTGTGGGAAGAATCTAGGGGTGGTCTAGAGGAGGAGTTTGGGGAGGTCTTCAGGAGGAGTTAGATAAGGTCAGACTCCAGTAATGAGTTCAGGAAGGGTCAGATGAGGTCAAACTCCAATAATGAGTGAATAAGGGTAGGAAGTTGCTGGAGGCTACCTGGAGAGGACAGACAATGGTGGGCTAGGCCAGTTCATGGGTGTAACAGATTTGGGTATAGATATTTGGGGAGGATCAAGGGTGGGAAGTTGCTGGACAAACGAGGCCTAAGCTAGTAACAAAGATTTGGGCCTAGCCACAGTGAAAGGATTATGGCCTCAGGTAAATCCCTCAGGTTGGAAGATTCAAGGAGAGCTCAAGGGGGTTCCCAGAGCCTGTACCTCATCATTTAGCACACAGTAAGTGCTATATGAATGTTAGCTACTATTATTATAAAGTTAAATACAAAATGCATAGAAAGTAAAATCTAGGGAAAAGTTCCTAGCAACTGAACGTTTTCTGTAGAAAGTAGCAATTGAGATAAACTTTGAAGAAAAGTAGGGATTCTACCAGGTTGAGGTGGAAATGATGAGGTGTAGGCTCTGGGACTCCCCCCCCCCCCAAAGTAAACCTTCCCAGGGAAGACATTTGCCTGAGGTCATGAGCCTTAAGTTGTGGCTCTGCCCAAGTCTTTAGCCCCCTTTGTTCCAACAGTTTCCCACCCTTGAATTGTCCTGGCCCACCATGGTCTCCAGGTAGCCTCCAGCAACTTCCCACCCTTAATCACTCAATACTGGAGTCCGACCTCATCTTGACTCCTGAAGACCCTCCCTACTGGAGTCTGACCTCATCTGAGTCTTCCTAAAGACCCTCCCCAATCTCCTCCCCTGGACTACCCCTAGATTTCTCCCACAACCTTTTTGTATATGGAACCCCATCTTCCCTCCATGTGGTGTGAGAGCACCATGGGATAACTTAGCACAGACTTACTCTGTGTGAGAGCACCTTAGAATGCCCTAGCACACAGACTTGCTCTGTGAGAGCACCTTGAAATGTCCTAGCACCCCATGTGGCGAACTTGAACTTTCAATAAACTTTACTTTTTCTTTGGCTGAGAAGACTTGAGTGGAATTCTTTCTGCAGGACCTGGCATGTTGGTATTTTGGGGTCTCAGGCAGCCCTAACCCTCTTTGGGCTCCTCTTTAGAAAAACAGTGAATCTCAAAAATGGAGTATAGCCTATGCAAAAGTGTGGAGATGGAAGATGAAGTTGTGTATGAGAACAGCAGACAGACCAGCTTGACTGGAATTTAGTGCATGTTAAGAAAAGCGACAGACAGAAAGCCTGGAAAGGTAACCAAGAACAAGATTGTTAAGGCCTTTAAGTGACAGAGAAGAAAGCTCCGTAAGATGATCTGGAGAAGTGAAGAGGGTGCCCAAAGAGGGTTAGGGCTGCCTGAGACCCCAAAATACCAACATGCCAGATCCTGCGGAAAGAATTCCACTCAAGTCTTCTCAGCCAAGGAAAAAGTAAAGTTTATTGAAAGTTCAAGTTCATCATATGGGGTGCTAGGGTATTCTGTGGTGCTCTCACACAGAGCAAGTCTCTGCTAGGCCATTTCATGGAGCTCTCACGAAGACGGAGGGAAGATGGGGTCTTATATACAGAGGAATCTAGGGGTGGTTCAGAGAAAGAGCCTGGGGAGGGTCTTCAGGAGGAGTCAATGAGGTCAGACTCCAGTAATGAGTTTGGGGAGGGACTTGGATTGATATTTTGATAGGCTCAAGGGTAGAAGCAGATGGACAATGGAGGGCCAGGTTAGTAACAGATTTGGGCCCAGCCACAATGAAATACTTATGGCCTCTGCAAATGCCTTCTGAAGATTCAATCAGACTTCAAGAGGTTTCCCAGAGTATGTACCTCAAAGATTCAAGGAGAGCTCAAAAGGGGGAGGGAGGGTGGTCCCAGAGCCTACACCTCATCAGAAGGAAATAGCAAACCATCTCAGTGCCCACTTTTGGGGCAATACTACTCTTTCTTAGCTTCTTCCCTCTGGGAGAATTTTCTCTCAGCTCCTAGAGAATTGGTTTGCCTTTCAAACCAATTGTACAAAGACAATATCTGGGTCAGAACACTCACAAACACCAAGACTGGTTTGATAAAAATGATTGGAAAATTCAGAAGCTGCTACAAGCAAAACTTAGAGAGATGCAAGAGTCTTGGCTCAGTAAGAAGGAAAATGAACTTCAGTTGTATGCTGATAGTAGCAATCCAAAGTGCTTTGATGTTCTGAAGACTATTTATGAGCCAAAAACGTAAGGTGCATCTCAACTGCTCAGTGCTGATGGAGTCATATTGATCAGTGCTAAGGACATGATCCTAGAGAAATGGACTGAACACTACCATAGTGTTCTCAACAGACCATCATCAATCAGTGATGATACCATTGACTGTTTACCTCGGATTGAATTCAGTTCCTTCCTAGCTGAAGTTCCAATTGAAGAAGAGGTTTTGTTTTTTTGTTTTTGTTTTTGTTTTTGTTTTAAGAAGAAGAGGTTTTGAATGTCATTAGGCTTCTTTCATGTGGCAAAGCACCTGGTACTGATCCTATTCCACATGAGATTTACAAGGTAGAGGGTCCATTACTCATACAAAAACTGACTGAATTTTTCCAGGTTATATGGTAAGAGGACGTTATCCCCCAGGAGTTCAAGATGCCTCCGTCGTCCATCTCTAAAAAGGTAAAGAAAACAGACTGTCCTGTTACAATCACAGGAGGTCTCTCTCTTAATCCTTGCTAGCAAGATTCTTGCCATATCTAATAGGTTGATCCTTCACCTGGAATATGGTCATCGACCTGAGAGCCAGTGCAGCTTCAGAAGGGGCTAAGGAACAGTCACTATGGTGTTTGCTGCTCAACAACTCCAGGAGAAATGCTAGGAGCAGAACAGAGGTCTGTACACAACATTTGTAGATCTAACCAAGGCTTTTGATGCTGTCAGTCATGAGGGTTTATGGAAAATTATGTCAAAATTTGGTTGCCCAGAGAAGTTCATCAGCATTGTATGTCAACTTCATTATGGCATGATTGCCAAGGTTCTGTACAATAGACAATGCTCTCATGCTTTCCCAGTCACCAGTGGAGTGAAACAAGGCTGTATGCTTGCTCTCATACTTTTTACCAAGATGTTTTCAGCCATGTTGTCAAATGCTTTCAACAAGAATGAAGGTCATCAAGGTCAGCTACCATACTAATGGTAAATTCTTCAACTTGAAACAGGTACAAGCCTAGACCAAAGTGGAAGGAGTGTTGGTGCATGATTTTCTGTTTGCAGATGATTGTGCACTCCATGCAGCCGCTGAAGCTGAGATGCAATAAAGTATGGATCAATTCTGTTGCTTGTGCTAATTTTGGCCTAATATTTAATACTAAGAAAATATAGGTGCTCCATCAGTATACATGGAACCTTCAGTTGCAGCAAATGGAGAAGTTTTGAATGCTGTGGATAAGTTAATTTACCTTGGTTTTGTACTTTCCAGGGATGTATACATTTATAATGAAGTTGACACATGCATTGTCAGAACTAGTTAGAGTTTGGGAGGCTCTGAAGGAAAGTATGGGAGATAAGAGGTATAAGACCAACTACCAAATTGAAAGTCTACATAGCTGTTGTGCTGACTTCATTGTTGGATGCCTGTGAAACCTGGTCAGCATATCAGTGCCATGTCCAGAAACTGAATTGCTTCCTTGAATTGTTTTAGGAACATTCTAAAGATCACCTGGCAAGACAATGTACCAGACACCGAGGTCCTTACTCAAAGTAAACTGCCAAGCATTCAAACTCTGCTTCAGAGAGTGCAACTCCGATGGGCGGGCCATGTTTTTCAAATGCAAAATGTGCACTTGCTAAAAAGAATATTTTATGGAAAATTCACACAGGGCAAATATTTATGTGGTGGTCAGATGCTATACAAGGATGCTCTCAAGGTCCCTCTTAAGAATTTTGGAATTGTGTGGCATGGGAGATGCTAGCACAGGACCACTCAGCATGGCATGCCCAGAACAGAGAAGGTGCTGTACTCTATGAGTAAAGAAGAATTGGAACAGATCAAAGGAAATGCAGGATGTGCAAATTTAGAGAATCCACCCCAAATGTTCACACAGACCAGACTATCTGTACCCAGCCTGTGCTAGAGCACTCTGAGCTATACTGGTCAATCAGTCATAGTTGGACACATTGAAAATTGACTCTTGTCTAGTAATGTCATTTTGCTCCTCTTTGATAACGAAGGACAAAACCCAACCAACCAGCAGAGACAACAGAAATGAAAAAAAATGACAGAGCGCTACTTTATATACCAATTATGGCTCATCATAGCCTCCACCCAACAGAACTGCTTACTCACTGACTAGGAAAATTCAGGTCCAAGTTTTTATTTTCTTTTCTGCTCTGCAAAGTTATGAAAAAGAGTCAATAATTCTTTTTTATTTAGCTTAATCCCCCGCAAGGAAAACTGCCCAGTCATGAAATAGTCATGAAATCTATTTCTCCCTGCCTCTCTTAGGACTTTTCAAACCCTTTCCCCATTACCTTTTCTCTGCTACATTTGAGTAATAAAACACTTAGATGAGTAATGCAGCTATTAACCAACTTTATCTTAGGAAATAAAAGTAAAACAGAAAGTAAACAAACTCTTTAGAAAAAGATATTTGGGGAACAAGTACAAACCACATGGGAATTTCAAATGAAGGACTATGAACTGAGGTCTTCCTGACTGTAGTCCTTTATCTACTGCACTGTGAAGAAAGAAAGTTTGGAGAGAGAAAAGGAAGGAGTGGGAATACTTGAGAGAGAGGAGAGAAGGAACACAGATAAAGGGGGAGAGAGAAAGAAAGGGGCAGAAGGAAAAAAGTAAAGGGAGTGAGACAGGGACAGAGAAATAGAACTTCCTGTTATAAATGAGAGAAGAAAGCATCAGATATTACAAACAGATTCAAATGTTTTATGAATGGATTCTCTCAATCTTTAGTCTGACCATACAATAGACATTTACCATGCTTCCTCACTGGGAAGTATGAATCTTGAGAGCATTTTCTCCACTTTTTGTTTAGTGATGAGACCATAGTCCCCAAAGTACCCAAGGTGAGAGTGTTTTCTTATTTCTTTATTAATTATTTTAATTTGATTAAATAACTTACTTTAAAAATTTGTGTCCAACCTGAGTTCAAATCTAGCCTCAGACACTTAACACAAAAAACTAGCCGTGTGACCTTGGGCAAGTCACTTAACCCCAACTGCCCTCCAAAAAAAAAAAAGCAAAAAAAAAAATTTGTGTCCAAAATCTCAGTCCTGGAAAACCAATAATTAACCATACATTTGCCTTATCAAAAGATGAAGGCTGCAGATGTTGGAGATGATATATTCTGTCATGCAAGGTTATAGTGCCAGTTGACTACTCACACATTGATACAAGAAGAATTCAATGGGATGAGGGGAGGCTTTAAGGAAAATAACTATGCTCAAAAAGCATAAGCAATGCCAAAACTTTTTAAAATATTGAAACATGCATTCATTATTTAGCTTGCTAGCCTGGTGCAAACTGATTTTTAGATAATAAAAAATGTTACAGGTTTTTTTTCAATTCAGAAAACATAAACTCATTCAACCTTCCCATTTATCCTATAAGTATTATTTTTCCCATTTTACTGAGGAAAAAAGAGACTTAAAAAGATTAAGTTATTTGCCCATGGTCACACAGTGTTAGAGGTAGGATTGAAGTCTAGTTCTCGACTACATCAATTTCTTCTTGATCTGACAAGTTCCTGGCTGATCTAGGATAGAGACTTGAGGTAAACAAGGTACATTTATTATCCAAATGCCCCAACTTGAACCCAGTAATCCTCTTGAATCCAAAGTTTAATGGCACACAGGGTGCATTTTGTAGGGGATTACCCAGGATTGTTTATGAAATTTGAGGTCAAGCTACAGTTACCTGCACTAGCATTACAAGAATCCCTTCAAGGTTTTGGGTTTGTTTTTTTTTTTTACATCAATTCAAGGTGGGTTTTTTGGTGGGCTGACAACTTACAACAGTAACTGAGTGGGCTACATTAAGGATTTTTTTTTTCCTTTTCAAATTCTAGACTATATTTGGCGGCAGGTCTTTCCATTACTGACCTTGACAATGTAATTTACTGTCTCTTTAAGATTTGTTAATGACTTGTCCTTGCTTAGCATACTAAGAGAAACTGTAACTAAATCACTGGCTGGAAGTTAAATCTGAGATTTCTGAAAAAAATTACTGAGTTTTGAATGGGACAAGCTGTTACAAACTAGGGAGATATAGACAATAAAAGTTATAGTATGATTACGGGACAAATATAATTTCTCTAATGATAGTCTGAACCTAGAAAAGCAAATAGAGAAAGAGATAAACAAGAAATATTTCATAACTATTATAAGCTAATCTTGTAGTAAGAAATCAGATTGCCTTTGAGGAATAATCTAACTTATCAGAAGAACAGACTAGAAACAGAGAATTAAAGAAGTCACTTGGCAGATTAAATCCTTTGGGTGAAATGTCATGCCTAGTAGTTAGTCAAGTCCAACATTTATTAACTCAAATTAGTAGTGGAAATGTCCTTGCAATTCAAAAAACAGACAACTCAGCTTTCATAAAACTAGTCTACCAAAAAACTAAAAATTATACCTTACCAAATGATCAACAAGAAATCCATTGAAACACTACTATGACTTCTTCTATTCTGGTATGCCACAGGAAATAGGAAAGACAGACCTGCCAGAAAAGCCAGTGCCTATGCTCAACCAAACAAACTAGAAACCTAGGACAGAGGATAGAGACACCTATTATATACAAGATTCTGTAACCAGAAGCCTCAGAAGCAAAGACTCCTGTAAGAAAGTTCAAAGGTGGTAGAAAATCCATAGCAGGGATGCTAGAAGCAACTGAGAATAGTAATGACCAGTCTGGGTGAAATAATGCTTAGACTGTGACACCTTATACATAGACATGCCTAGCAATCTGGCCCAAGATACCATCAAGGGAACTAAAAATTCAGCATTCTGAACCTCAGAAACATAAGGGACACAAACCCTCTAAATTAGAGGTCAGCATAGGAGTCCAGATGACTCAGGTTGAGATCAAACTGGGCTGACCCCCCCACACACACACACCCCAACAAAAGCGCAGCTGGAGAAGTAAGCTGATTTAGACACAAAACTCCAGGTCAGCAACTAAGGTGGAAGAGATGAGTAAAAAAAGAAGATACAGACCATTATAAAGCACTGCAATAGATAAAGAGACACTGTAGAAGGAAAGAATAACTCCATAATGTCTATCATCTGATTTTTTAAAAAAGATTTTATTGATTTCCTTAATTCTTATTTATTCATGTTTATTAGATTTATTTAGGAAAGAAAAAAATATATCAAGATCCTTAACTATTATGGTTTTTTATTACCTCTTTTTCTAATTCATTTCACTTTCCCACTAAGTATTTAAATGATATGGCATTTGGTATGGGATTTGTTCATATTAATTCATTGCTGTAATGGCAAGCAAAGTAGTACTTTGCTGCTTGTTTCAGCTGTTTAAGTGCCTTTGAGACTTGCCTTTGATTGTATCATGTCTTTGTTGGAAACATTATACATTGTGTTGCCCTTAGTAGGCCCAAGGGAGTTTGGACACCTTCCTTGCCCTTAATAGGCCTTACATCATCACATGGAGCCCATGGTAGGAAGAGTTTGCCAAAAGAGCAGAACAGGAAAGGTGGGACAGGAAGGGTGGAACCAGAAGGAGCAGAGCAGAGAAAAACTGGACCACAGCCGGGAACAGGCAGAACTGAGAGGGAGAATGCTTGCAGTTTCAGCACTCTGTCTGTATTACCTTGTGACAGCTAAGAGAAAGAATGCTTGTGATGTCAGTGCTCTGTCTTTTCTGTCTGTGTTATGTTACTTGTCAGAATAAAGCATTTTGTCTGCTAAAAGAAGACTTTACTGTTGTTACAAAAGTTCTGAAAGAGGACTTTACTGTTGATATGTGTTTGATTTCTCAGACGAAACTTTATCTGTTGATTTGGGTTACTTTGTCAGATAGAAAATAATTGAGATGATAGTGCCAACACTGTGCGTAAATATTATTGTAGCTCTGTTAAGCCTTGTCTTCCTAGAAACAGAAAATGTGAAGGACTTGGAGTGGAGTAGTCCTTGTGGGCTGAGATATAGAACCAGAGCAGAGAGCTGCCTATGTATGAATCCAAGCAAGAGTTGAATGAATCCAGGGGAGAGCTGGGAGCAGTCAGAAGGAAGGGCTGTGGAGTTTGGAAGCCAGCCTCCAGTCAAGTTGAAAGAGAACTTTACTTGGGTACTCTGTATTGACTGATAAGATTGTAACTTACTGTGATGTAGGGGTGGGTGGTATTTGTACTTTCTGCTACCCCTTAAGGATGACTGTAAGCTAGCCTAGAATCAAGATGAAATAAAACTTTACTTGGACACTCTGTATTGATTGAGGTGATTGTGATTTACTGTAACCTAGGGATAGATGTTTAAGACTATGTGGCCACCTTAGTAATAAGTTGTTATGTTATATTGTTGTAAATATCATGCTTTAGTTTATTGCTGAATAAACAGAGACTTCACCATACTATGCCATTAGATCCTTAAAGTTATTCACAGCTGTTGGGTCTCTTGTTGGTAATGGGTTGAACCGGTCCTCAGCTAACAGGAGTGCATGTGATCACCTGGGGTGGGAATGCAAGTGCTGCACCTGTTTGCAATAAACAGGATTATCTCTCCATCTTCGGGGTGATGCACATTGGCTTGCTGTGGCGAGGGCATGGCCTGGGGAGGGGCCCTAAGGGGCCCTTGAGAAAGGACTTAAATACAGGCTACCTGGAGGCAGAGGGAGTTCCAGCCACGCCAGGCTTAGAGAATGTATCTAGAAGCAAGTCCTGCGTCCTGAGTTTTCTGTGCAGCTGTTTCTCCCGGAGTAAGCGGGAGCTGGGGATGCCTGAAGCCTGTGGAGGAAGGGTATAGGGGAGACAGACCTATACATCCTGACCCAAAAACCGTAGCAGCAGGACAAGATGGTTTGGTGGTGCAATTTAAGATTAAGAGGCACACACCACTTAGTAAACTAATGAAAGCCTATTGTGAACAACAGGGTTTGTCAATGAGGCAGATCAGATTCTGATTTGATGGGCAGCCAATCAATGAAACAGACACACCTGCACAGTTGGAAATGGAGGATGAAGATACAATTGATGTATTCCAGCAGCAGACAGGAGGTGCTTACTAAAAAGAGAATCTACAATTCTTCTCCAGAACTGTGCTCCCAAGGAAAACAATACATTCACAATTAGAAAACCGATATTTGTTTCATCCACATCCTGACTACTGCAGTATAGTTTTCTCTCTTCTTTGACTCCCTTCCCCACTCCTATATTGTACATAAAGTAACTGGTGTATGTGCACAGGCATAATGCGTATTTTTTTTAACTAAATGGCCGATGGTATGTTTTGATCAACATCAAATGGAGATGGGGAGGGGAAAAAAAACTGGTTCTGTGAAAATATCCATTTTCTCCATTAGTGGCATGCTCATTCAACTTTTATCTTTATATTCCAGTAAGTTATTTTGCTCTCACTGTTTAACAACAACAACAAAAAAACCCCACAAAAAATCCTTGCATACCTTGTTTGATTGGATAATTTCAAATGTTTTTCTTTTATCATTGTAAAACCAAGGATGATTTTATAACTTTTTTGTACGTAGCTGTTACATGTAGGGCAATCTCTGTCTCTCAGTAGGAATAAATTACTATAAAGAAATTGATCCTAGATAGTTTTCCCTTCAAGTCAAACATCTTGTTGTTTAAATAAACTTCTTGTTTAAAATTAAAAAAAAAACAATGAATAGGGTGGGAAGAGAGAAAAGAGTGTCCTCAGCACTAGTGATCTCTCATGCAATCTATTTATGCTCCCTTATCTCTCATCTCCTCCCCTTGCTCAGACTCCAATCACAAATTCTTACTCTTTCTTTCTTGCCTTCTAAATCTTTCTTCACAGTTCACCCTCCAAGGTTAGAGTTTGCTTTCCTTATGAATCCACCCCTGAATTATCCTCTTTTGTCCCATCTGTCTTCTTCTCTCTGCCAGTTTCTCTTCCATTTTTACTGTTAATTTGAATGTGTTTTTACATCATATTATATTGTGCTCTCTTTTTTGGGTTCCAATGTAATTGAAGTTCAAATGATACCTTGTAATAGTAATGGGAATCTGAAGATCTACACTGTCCCCTTAATAAGTCTATGAAAACTTGAAGATCTTCTCTGCTTCAAAGATCTTCCCAGGCCCCTAATTGGCCAAATGTAATCACATGGAACTTGTGGTGGGAGAAGTTTGCTGAAGGGTGGACAAGAGCCCACAGGAAGCTGGGAGTCAGAGTAGTTAGAGCTAGACAGAGGAGAGAATGCACCCAAAGAGACAGTTAGGTCTCTAGGTTTGCCCCCTGTTGTGAAGCTAGGATTGTGAGGCTGTGGAAAGGCTAAAGGATAGTGTGGCTCTCTGCTATGTTATGGTATATTAACTTCTTTGTTGCTATGATGGATTCAGTTTCCTGGTGTTGGGATTTGGCTTTCTGGTATCTGAATAAATGTTTTGCTTCTGTCTTATATAAAGAGAGTCTGTTATATTTTGTGATTGAGAACTGTGCCAGCATATCCATGGTCATCATCAGTGCTGTGGATATAGTGTTGGAACAACATACCTGCCCCCCTTCCCTTTCTCTTTGTTTGTATAATATTTTCATATGCCCTAATTATTAGAGAAAGTAAATTTCTACCTTCTTCCTACCTCTCTTTTCTAGTATATTCCTTTCTCTCTTTTTTCTTTATTATTTAAAGATCATCAAAACATAACAGAATCAAGTTTCCTAGGCCCTCTATTCATCTTATTTAATGTCCTCTATGATCCTTGATGATACTGGGTTCCTCAGGAGACTTTTATTTCTTCTCTCCCCATTGAAATATAAATATTTCATCCTATATATTCCCTTTTAAATGCTTGAACATAATTACTTTTTTTTATTTTTTGACTCTACTTTTCGAAGTTTCTATTTGTAATGTTAATGAAATCAGAAGATCTTCCATGCCCCTTTCTATTGGCACCTACTGAAGGCACTTGGCACCTCAAAGGCTTAGCTCCTTACTTCCAGTTAACTCCTTAGGAGTAATCACAGCTGGAGTTGA
>JAQQSW010013243.1:0-12359 GCA_028646575.1 Pseudocheirus occidentalis
GGATAAAAGCATGGAACAGGAGGAAGACAACACAGTCAGAATTCCCACACCAAAAGCTTCCAAGAAAAATATGAACTAGATAAAGACCATAGAGGAGCTTAAGAAGAATTTTGAAAATCAAATAAAAGAAGTGGAGGAAAACTTGGGAAGAGAAATGAGAATGATGCAAGAAAATCATGAAAAGGGAGTCAACAATCTGACTGAAGAAAATAACATCTTAAAAATAGGTTAACTCAGGGTGGCTAGGTGGTACAGTGAATAGAGCACCAGCTGTGGACACAGGAGGACCTAAGTTCAATTCCAGCCTTAGACATAACACTAAGTCTAGCCATGTGACTTTGGGAAAGACACTTAATCCCAATTGCCCTTCAAAAAAAAAAGCAAAAAAAAAGATGAACTCAAATGGCAAAAGAGGCCCAAAAAGCCAATGAGGAGAAGAATGCCTTAGAAAACCAAATTTTTCAGATGGAAAAAAATCTCAAAAGCTCACTGAAGAGACTAATTCTTTCAGAATTAGAATGGAGCAAATGGATGCAAATGATTTTATGAGAAATCAAGATACTATTAAACAGATCCAAACAAATGAAAATAAAAGAAGGCAATGTGAAATACCTCAGTGTAAAAACCACTGACCTAGAAAGTAGATCCAGGAGAGAGACAATTTAACAATTATTGGACTACCTGAAAGTCATGATCAAAAAAAGAACTTAGAAATCATCTTTCAAGAAATTCTCAAGGATAATTGCCAGGATATCTTAGAACCAGAGGGCAAAATAGAAATCAAAAGAATTCACCAATCACCTCTTGAAAAAGTTCCCAAAAAGAAAACTCCTAGTAATGTTATAGCCAGGTTCCAGAGTTCCCAGATCAAGGAGAAATTTTTACAAGCAGCCAAGAAGAAATATTTTGAATATTGAGGAAACACAATCAGGATAACACAGAATCTAGCAGCTTCTATGCTAAGGGTTCAAAGGGACTGGAATATGATAGTCTGGAGATCAAGGAAGCTAGGATTACAACCAAGACCACCTCCTTAGAAAAACTGAGTATAATGTTTCAGGAGAAAATATGATCATTCAATGAGGTGCAGGACTTTCAAGCACTCTTGTTGAAAAAAAAAACAGAGCTGAATAGATAGTTTGACAATCAAATACAAGAAGCATGAGAAGGGAAACTTGGAAAAGAAATCATAAGGAACTTATCAAAGTTGGACTATTTACATGACAACATGGAGAAATGATAATTATAACTCATGAAACTTTTCTCAGTATGAGGATAGTTGAAGGGAATATACACACACAGATACATATGTCTATATAAGAGGATATTAATGTGTCTGAATACACATGTGAATGTGTGTATATACGTGGACAGGTATACATAGACAGAGGGCACAGAATCAATTGAATAGGAAGAAATGATATTTTAAAGGTGAAACTGAGAGGTAGGAGAGAAATATAATGAGAGGGGACAAGAAGAAACAGTATGGGGAAAAATTGTCTCATATAGAAGAGACAAGGCATAAATATTACAATGAAGGGGAAGAACAGGAAGTCAAAAGGGAATGGGTAATCCTTACTCTCATTGAATTTCACTTAGGGAGGGAATAATATACATTCTACATTGGGTATCTTGCCCTACAGGAGAGTAGGGAGGAAAAGGAGGTAGGGGAGGGGAGAGGAGGGGAAAAGAGGGCGAGGGTTGTCAGAAGCACACACTTTTGTAAAGGGTCAGGGACAAAGTAGAGAACAGAGCAAGTGGGGAGCAGGATAGGATGGAGGTAAAAATAGTCAGTCTTTCACAGCATGTCTATTGTGGAGATGTTTTGCATAACTACACATATATGGCCTGTACTTATTTGCTTGTCTTCCCAGTGGAGGTAGGGGATGAGGGAGGAAGGGAAAGAATCTAGAATTTAAAGTTTAAAAGTCAAATGTTTAAAATATATACATATTATACATATATATACATATATGTTATGTGGGGGGATATAGGAAAGAGAAAATTGAGAGAGGGAATATACAGTGGGATTGCTGTTTTGGGGTAGTGGGTAGGGGAAAGAGGGGAAGAAAATTTATAACTCAAAATCATGGGGAAATGAATGATA
The DNA here is from genome assembly GCA_028646575.1 of Pseudocheirus occidentalis. Classification (NCBI taxonomy): domain Eukaryota; kingdom Metazoa; phylum Chordata; class Mammalia; order Diprotodontia; family Pseudocheiridae; genus Pseudocheirus; species Pseudocheirus occidentalis. The sequence continues at coordinate 2,108 of JAQQSW010013243.1, forward strand.
TAAAGTAAAAATAAACTAAAATTAATAATAAAGAAATTTTTTTAAAAAGATTGCAGAGTAAGCAGTAAGTCATTCTTATTCTTCCTTACTTACATTGAAAAACTCAGAAAAGACTGCCTCAGGAAAAATCCTGCAATAGTAGAGCCAGGAGAAAGATGGGGTGCAGTAGTTTTGTTGTTTTTTTTTAGCTTAGGAGCCTGGGGGGGATTAACAGGAAAGGTCACTTTTGCTGTGGCTGAAGGTAATCGGTATAGGGAGGCATCTGGGCAAGCGAGAACCAGTGGGAGATCCTGAGCCCCACATTGGAGAAGCAGGCAAGGGAAAATGCAAGGATCCTCTGTGTGCCTTCACACAGCCAAGTGAATTGGCAGATACTAGTGTGGATGGGCATCCACCAGTGGATAAGCATACCTGCACTTTGTCACAGCCATAGGGGAGTAGGAGACCTCAAGGGGCCAGATTGCAACTCCCCCACAATTCACACTGTGAGCTTTATTGTAACCCCAGGGAAATGCAGAAAGACCTCACCTAGCCTTGGCACATACTAGCCAGCTCCTGCTCAGTACCAGGTAAGCTACAACATTATATAGCTTCCAGCTGCCAGAACCAGAAGGCTTAGCATACAAAGTCACTAAGCAAGCCCCTATGCCCCAGCATAAGAAGTATGGGACAGAGTCCCCAATGCCTCAGAAGGAAGGAGCCACTCTAAAAGCCAGGAAAAGGGCAATCACAATGAGAAAAAGAAGCTTAGAAAAGCAAAAACCATAGACTCTTACTATGGGGACAGGGAAGATCAAAATATGAATTCAGAAGAGGATAACATTAACACTATACCCACATCTGAGACCTCAAAAAGATATATGAACAGATCTCAAGCCCAAAAAAATTCTTGGAAGAGTTCAAAAAGGATTTTAAAAATCAAATTAGAGAGGTAGAAGAAAATTAACCAATTCCTTGAAAAAAAAATTGACAAAATGGAAAAAAAATTCCCTGAAGAAAACTCCTAAAAAATAAAATTTGTCAAATGGATGAGGAGGTACAAAAGCTAACTGAAAACAATTAATTAAAAATGAGAATTGGGGACAGCTAGGTGGCACAAAAAAATAGAACACTGGCCATAGAGTCAGGATGACCTGAATTCAAATCCGGCCTCAGACGCTTGACACAAAAACTAGCTGTGTGACTTTAGGCAAGTCACTTAACCCAAATTTTCCTCCAAAAAAGCAAAAAAAAAATTAGAATTGGTGGGTGGGACAGCTAGGTAGTGCAGTGAATACAGCACCAGCCCTGGAGTCAGGAGGTCCTGAGTTCAAATCCAGCTTCAGACACTTAACACTTACTAGCTGTGTGTCCTAGGGCAATTTATTTAACCTCAATTTCCCTCCCTTACCCCTCCAAAAAAAAGCAAAAGAAATGAGAATTGGTCAGGTAGAAGCTAATGAATCCATCAAGCATCAAAAAACTGTCAAACAAAATCAAAAGAATGAAAAATAGAAGAAAACATAAAATATTACATTGGAAAAAAAACCTGGAGAAAATCCAGGAGAGATAATTTAAGAATTAATGATCTACTGGAAAGCCATGAGGAAAACAAGAATGTGAACAGTATCTCTCAAGAAATCATCAAGAAAAATGCCCCCAAGGTCCTAGAAGCAGAGGGTACAATAGTTATCAAAAGATCAACTCCTTAAAGAGATATCAAATTGAAAATGACAAGAAATATTATAGCCAAATTTCAGAATTATCACGTCAAGAAGAAAATACTGCAAGTATTTGGAAAGAAACAATTCAAACATCATGAAACTACAATCAGGATTACACAGAATCTTGAAACTTCTACAGTGAAAGGTTGGGCATCTTAGAATATAATATTCTGTAAGGAAAAGGAGTTTGGATTACAACCAAGCATCAACTACCCAGCAAAATTGAGGATAATCTTTCTGGCAACAACATGGATACTAAATTAAATAAGGGACTTCCAGACCATTCTGATGAAAAGACCAGGGCTCAATGGAAAATTTGATCTTCAAAAACAAAGTTCAACAGAGGTATAAAAAGATAAACAGGAAAAAAACCCACGTCTTTCAATAGGGGAAAACTGTTTACATCTCTATGTGGGAAGATGATACTTGTAAATCTTAAGAATTGTATTTTATTACAATATTTAAAAGGGTTATACATTGACAGGTGTGGGTATAAATTAATTAATGGGGTGACAAAGCACCTAATTAATGGGTAAATGGGATTGTAATAGGAGAAAACAGAAAAAAGGCAGAAATATATAAATTATATCACAGGAAGAGACACAAAAAATATTATAGTAGAGGAAAAGAAGGGAGGCAGATTAGCTTTGTTTGAGATTTAGTCCTGTAGCATTTGATTCAATGAGGGAATGACATGCTCAATTAAGTATAGACATTTAATTTGTCCATCAAACAGTAGTAAGGAAAAAAGGAAAGAAAATGGAGAGGAACTTATTTATAGAAAAAGAGGGAAGATGGAGAGAAGAACTGGTCAAAAACAAAATTCTGAGGAGGGAAAGGGAAAAGGAAGAAATAAAAATATAAATGCTGGGTGGGGCAGGATGGAAAGACAAGATAGTAATAATAACTGTCGATTTGAATCAGACAAATTCTCCCTTAAAACATAAGTGGATAGCAGAATGGATTTAAAATAATAATCCTACTATATGTCATTTACAGGAAGCACATTTTAAACAAGGTGATACACACAGGTTAAAGGTAAAAGGCCATTTTGTTTCCGATAAAGTGAAAAGATAAAACAGGGGTAGCAATCCTAATCTCAAAGTAAAAAAAAAATAGATCTAATCAAAAGAGATAAGAAAGGAAACTATATCCTGTTAAAAGGCACAGTAGACAATGAAGTAATATCATTACAAGTTCAGGGAGTTACAGCAAGATATAGGGAGCAAAACTATGTTATTGGGGGACCTCAAACTGCCCTTCTCTGAACTTGTTAAATCCAGCCTCAAAATAAACATGAAAGAAGTTAAGGAGATGAATAGAATTTTGGAAAATGTATAAATGGTAGAAAATTTAATGGTGATAGAAAGGAACATACCTTTTTTCTAGTGGTATATGGCACATGCACAAAAATTGACCATATGATAGGGTAAAAATCCTCACAGTCCAATGCAGAAAGGCAGAAATACTAAACACATCCTGATCAGATCATGATGCAATGAAAATTACATGCAATAAAGGACCATGGAAAGATAGACTAAAAGTTAATTAGAAACCAAATAATCTAATCCTAAACAATGTGTGTGTCAAACAACAAATCATAGAATTAATCAATAACTTTATACAAGAGAATGACAATACTGAGAAAACATACCAAAACTTATGGTATATAAACAAAGCAATTCTTAAAAGAAGTTTTCTATCTGAGTGCTTATGTGAATAAAATAGAGAAAGAGAAGATCAATGATTTGGGCATGTAAATGAAAAAGCTAGAAAAAATAACAAATTAAAAATCCTTAATTAAATATCAAATTAGAAATACTGAAAATCAAAGGAAAAATTAATAAAAGTGAAATTATGTGTGAAGTGAAATTAGTAAAAGTGAAATTAGAGTGACAGGATCCTCTCTGTCCTCTTACTTTGAAAGTACTTGAATTCCTTTGCCAAGGTAAGACATAGGTAGGCCCATACACATAAACATTAGGAGACTGAAATATGAATAAAAAACAACTATTGACTTGATAGGGGAAATGTACGATTTTGTGACTTTTTATTTGAATTGAATTTCTGTGAGTCAAGAATTGATCATTCAAGCCACCAAAGTAAATAAAGGTGGGCCATAGTAAATTAAGAACATGACGGGAGCCTCAGAAGAATTGAAGACCCAGCAGATGGTTCTGAAAAAACTGCTCTGTTGGATCTGTAGAAGTTAGAAACTGTCAGCTAACAAAAGGCTTCAGTTGAATGATTCCTGATTGGTAGTAGATAGATTTGACCCAAACCTTCAGCAACAGTTGTTGTCTTTTATTGCCACCCAGCACCTAGACTTGGAGAGAGGCAAAAGTATACACAAGAGCCTTTTGCTCTCTGTTACCAACTCTGACTTGAAAAGGAAGAGCACAGGATGCTTTGTCTTTTGGAATTCTTGTGAGCTGGCAGCACTTCTTTGCTGGTCTGAAGAATCAACTGAATAGTGTTACTGTGAGCTCTAGCTTTGGACAGTGAAATATCTGGGTAAGTGAATTTCTGTCACATTGGTTTGTATAGCCCAAAAGAAGACAGTTTGATGAGTTTAGTAGTTCTCTGGTTTAAAAAGAGCCAATCATCACATGGAGGCAATATTTTCTAAACACCCCTTTAAGGGTGATATCCCATTAAAAGAATTTGCAAATACTAATTTTGAGTAGAGATTAGGATATGCCCAGCTGGGAAGTGGTTGTTGCTAATAATCAAGCAGAGATCAGTGAGTAGAGAAGCAGTTTTGTGTTTGCCGTTATTACTGAAAAAAAAACTAATAACATCAAAATCTATAGTCCAGAGTTGTGAGTTACATTAAGCACATGAATTTTCCACATCCATGTGTTTCCCTATTAAGATTCTATGAGTATGGGGGCAGCTAGGTGGCGCAGTGAATAGAGCACCAGCCCTGGAGTCAGGAGTACCTGAGTTCAAATCCAACCTCAGACACTTAACACAAAAAACTAACCATGTGACCTTGGGCAAGTCACTTAACCCCAACTGCCCTCCAAAAAGCAAAAAAAAAAAAAAAGATTCTATGAGTATGAACCCATCCTCTATAGATTCTTATTGAATTCATGGGAGAATATGATACAGGTTTATATGTCTATTGGGAAACATTTTGATATTTATGTATTGATTTTTAATAACATTTATTGAATTTATCCATAGATATGCTATTATTTCTTTGGTCATTTTGTTAAATAAATAGAAGTGTTTATGATCCATAAGTCATTTTGAGTAGCTGGTTCTGTACATATCACTGGGTGTCCTACCTTGTAAATGGTTAGATGAACTGTTAGCATATAAATCAGATGAGAGTGGAAGGAGGGAAAGTATGGTTCACTTTAACAGGTTTATCTATAGGGCATTGAGAGAGAGAATGAGTGTAGCTTTGTGGTTTTGTCTTTACAGAGTGAGGGCTTATTGGAGTAAGAGCCCAACCTCAGAAAGTAGTGGCTACATACATACTTCTGACAAGGTGTAATAATATCTGTTATTTGATATTGTGGAGGTCTATATCAAAGGACATTCCAGGTTCATCCTTATGGTGTGCATAAGCATACATCTATCATGTCATATATATCTGAGAATATGGAGTCTTTTGCTTATTACTGAAAAGCAAAATATTAAGCCCTGCATGAAATGAAACTTTTCTTTAATTATAATTTTTCAAAATTATTATTAAATAAGAAGAAAATGCTAACTAGACCTAAGACAGTTAATCACTTTTCTAGGTTCAAAACTTGGATATTTTGAAATGTCACTGAATTCTAATGAAATAAATATGTTTTTTGTTTGTTTGTTTGTTTGTTTGCTTTTTGGAGGGCAGTTGGGGTTAAGTGACTTGCCCAAGGTCACACGGCTAGGTTTTGGTGTTAAGTGTTTGAGGCTGGATTTGAACTCAGGTACTCCTGACTCCAGGGCCGGTGCTCTATGCACTGTGCCACCTAGCCGCCCCAATAAATATGTTCTTATGCTTATCTTATGCTGATCTTCTTACCCTCTTCTGCTATTCTGAATGACATTTTTTCACCCATGTCACATGATCTAAAAACTCCTAAGATCTCATAAGGCATACACAATCTTATTTTTAGCATTTTTATTGATACCCCTTTTAAAATGTTATTTATTTTATTCTGAACTTAAGAAATAAAACAAACATTTCCATATAGTAAAATACAAGAAAAGATGACTGTACATGAAACTGCAAATCTATTACATATCACTCTCTAGTCCTTTTACATATGCACTAAAATTTTTATGTAACTTTCTTTTTTACCTTTTTTTCTTCCTTCCTCCCACTGTAGAAATGGCTACCATTAGGCTTAAATATGTATATCTATCTATCTAAAACCATTTTTACATCCTTCCATTTATCGGTTCATTCTCTGGATACAGATACAGTCTTCCTTCATACTTACTTTGTAGCTAATTTGGGTATTTATAATGGTCAAAATGATTTATTCAGTCAAAATCATTTTAAAATTATTTAAAATATTTAAAACAATATTTTCACTGTATGTTCTCTTTGTTTCTTGTTTCTTCTCATTATGCTCAACTATTTCATACAATAATGGTTTTTCTAATCGAATCCATATTTTTTTAAAATCATACCCCATTGCATATATCCAATATAACCCTCCATGGAAACAGAGTATAATAAACTAGAATAAACTAATGTATTCACCATGTCTAAAGAATATGCTTCATTCAACAATCATAATCACTTTCTTCTCAAAAAGAGGAAGACATGTTTCAACATCAGTCCTTTGGAATCAAGTTTGTTCATTTTCAGTGATACAATTTTTTTGTATTTTCTAATGGCCTTTATATTATTGTGACTACTGTGTTCATTGTTCTTGTGGTTCTATTTATGTTCTTTACATCAAATCATAAAAAATATGTTCACATTTTGCTGTTTCTGCTATGCATAATTATTTATAGTGCAACATTATTTCATTGCACTAATATTTTGCAAGGTATTCAGTCCTTCCCTAATAAAGGGGCTTCTTCTGAGTGTTTATTGCTAATAAGAATGGGCAGATATATGTGAGAGCATTTATTAAGTGCATAGTATGTGCCAGGAAATGTGTTAAGCACTTAAAAATATTATTTCATTTGATATTCACAAAAGCCTTGTGAGGAAGGTACATTTATTATTCCTCATTTACAGTGGAAGAAACATACACAAAGAAGTTAAATGATTTGCCCAGGGTTACACAGATAGGAAATATGTAGGCTGAATTTGAACTCAGATCTTCCTGATTCCAGACCTGTACTCTGTCCACTCATGCCACCTAGCTGCCAAGCTATAAGACTACTTTCAAGTGCTTTATGCTAGAAAGGACAATTTTCACATAATGGTTATAACACCAAGTTCAATTCCAAAAGCAGCAGGTTCTGTTAATGAATAAATACGAATCTCCATTACTGCTAAGATGGGTCACAAAAGTCTTTCCTCATGGTCTCAAAGCTGATTGACTGTCCACAAAACCCAAAATGAACTCTACATCCAGACTTTCTGGTGGATCAATTTCCCACCATTTCAAAATTGAAAACATTTTAGTCATCTTGAGTCTCCATCTAAAGGTAGGAAAGAATATACACAACAGAGAAAGAAGCAAGATCAGGACCCCATACTCTTAGCTTTATGCCAGCTCTAAGTCAAAAAGAGTTATTGCCCCTCTCCTAAGTAGAGGCCCTCAGCATTGCATCCTTCTTCTCCAATATAGCAAGTCAAAGAATAGAGAGTGGCCTAGTTGACCAATATATTTTTAATGCACTGCAGTTCAGACTCTGTAGACACTAACAAAAGCTTCTCTTCTTCACATGTGGTTATCAGACTAGATGTAGATACAGAATATTTTCATATGCTCTACAATCTATTCAGGATTTTCACTAGTCAAACACTTTGTACATTGGAATGAGAACTGGGTTCATTGGTCAGTCCTTTTATTCTTTATTATTATGGTTTAAAAGAATCTTCAGTTTGGAAGGTATTTGAGGGGTGATCTTGCCCATCTCCTCAGAACAAAAAATGAATGATAGGTCAATTACCTTGGAAGGCAATGGAGCCAGGGGGGATAAACTTAGTTATAGTTATCATGCTATAATTTCTTGCCAGTAGAACCAGTCCTAAGGTGACATAGGTAAGGGAGAACAAGGGCAGGGCTTGTTACTGTTGTGTTATCAGGCTTTGAAAGGAAAAAGTGGGAAAACATCTGCGCATAAACACAATAGAAGGTATGTTGGGTAAGCTATATATATATATATATATATATATATATATGCGTATATATATATATATATTATGATTTCAAAGGAAAGAAAATGAGGAAAAAATAGAATCTATAAGAAAACAGAAATTGGTAGAATGACATGTGTTGTACATTCAGACTTGTGCAACTCTTCAAGGCCCTGAAGACCATACCATGTCAATATTGTCTTTGTATTTTTTGTTTTTGTTTGTTTGTTTTGCTAAAGATGCGAAAGTGGTTTGCCATTTACTCCTTCAGTTGATTAAGAGGTTAAGAGATTTGCCCAGGGTCACATACCTAGTAAGGGTCTTAGGCTGGATTTCTACTCAGGTCATTCTAACTTCAGGCCTGGAGCTCTATCTACTACAACACCTAACTGCTCCTTCAGGAGTGTTAAGATATAGAACAGGCATGAATCTGCATTGGCAGAAGGAGTTTCTTTGCTCAAGGGGACCAGTCGACTGAGCTCTGGACCTGGTATCAGGAAGATAGTTCAAATCAACATCAGAAACTTCTTTGCTAGGTCACATGACCCTAGGCAAGTCCATTGACCCAGATCTAATTGTGTTTCTTTACTGCACATAAAAAATAGCACCTACCCCCTAGGTTTTGTAAGTATCTGAAGTAATAATATTTGTAAAGAACCTAGCACAGACATGGCACATAGTAGGTGTTTAAAAATGTTTGTTCCCATCCTTTCCATCTCTCTAACATGAAATATAATTTCATTTGCAGGTTGCACAGGATGGAATGGTGTTCAAGAGACTTCAAAGGAAAGGAGCATAGAGCATGTTAGTGACATAGGAGGGGCTGGCCTAAGGTGAATAGAATTGAGAGAACAGGGACTGGTAGCAGGGGAAGGGGAAAAAAGAAGGGAAGGGCAAAAGAGAGTCCCATAGCCATGGAATACTAAATCGTCTCACCCTTTTAACCAACACCTCAACACCCCATATCCAACCTAGATCCTAGCTCTGAAATTAATTTAATTATTTCCTCCACGAAGAGGAAGGAAGAAGTTAAATTTCCTAGCTGCCCTAAACTGACCTGGAAATCCTTCATGCATGCCACTGAGAGCTCTCCTAATCATCTTCTAATTCCCCTTACAGTTATTTTTGTTCATTTCATCCCTCATACTAAATTATCAATCCCTTGAGGGAATGGCTTTTTCCATCTATTTATCCCTCCACTCCCGCTTATATTTTATAATGCTTTATGCATGGTCTATTTTTCATCAAAGTTCATTGAATTGAGTTCCTCAACATTATTTAGCCTTCAAGTGACAAGGCCACAAACCAGAGATTCTAAATTATTTTCTTATGTTACCATCCCTTGTTCATGGGGCAAAAATCCTTCAGACATATAAATGTATTGATCATGTTCCCAACTTCACCTTCAAGACCCACAAGACCCACAACCTTTTTTTCCCCATGTTAAACAGCTTTAATTATTCTAACTAATCTTGATGTAATATGATTTTGAGTTCATTGTATTGGCTCATTCCTATTAACTCACAATAGCTTGTTAATATTTCTTCTAAAATGTAATGTTCTGAACTGAACTCAACATTTCCCATGTGGCCTGAATACAGAACTTATCATGTTATGGTCATAGCAACCCTGCATGTTGGCAAGGCAAAGGAAGTGTTGTTCAAATTTCATTGATAAAAAATCTGTGGCCCTGAGACATTCTATGTCTTACACAAGGTCAGATAGTCGGTATTAAGCCTAAATGTCATAGTCCAAACCTATTTCTCTTGGACCCCACTATTCAGTAGTAATATCTAATGTTAACCACTTCTGGAACATTTTTCTCTTCTAAAAGCTGCATTGAAAATTGAAAATTAGAACCTCAACAATAATTATTAATTAATGAATAATTAATTAAGAAAAGCTTTTGTTTTGGTTTGGCTTAAAGTCATATGGCAAAATGCAGTTGTTTTGCTTGGGCAGGTGCAAATGGGTGATCACAGGAACTGTTGAAGATGTATATTACCCACAATGTGAAGCAGCCCTATGGAAAACGGATTAAATAGGGGAGGAGGAGAAAATCTATCTCAGTGTTTCTTTAAAGAATCCTGGGATAATAGTGAGCACATATGCATTTCAATCACACCCATAACCTGTGATCATTATATTTCCTTTTTTTAAAATTTTTGTTGTGAACATGAAAGAATCTTTGTTCAGTCCAAAGCCTTCCGGCCTAGAATGAAACTCTGAATTCTGATTAGCAAAGGCTAGTGACAGCAGAATGTCATATTTTACATTGTTGAAT
>JAQQSW010013244.1:0-12359 GCA_028646575.1 Pseudocheirus occidentalis
CACAGGGGAATTCACACCTTTTCACCAATGGACAGAGTTCTGGGAATTCACACCTTTTCACCAATGGACAGAGTTCTATACTTAACACTAGGTTACTAGGATCTACTTAACATCTGATCAAACAAATTAATTACCATTACAGCAAGCACCAATTCCAGGACTCCTGTGTGCCTTCACACAGATAGGGGAACAAACAGACACTAGTACAGAGAACCACCACTTGTATTGATGGGTGTTCACCTGTACTGAGCCTACACATGCTGTAATGCAACCTACAGTAAGAAAGTAACCTCCAGTGGCCAGATCACCTCCACCCCCACACCTCAACCCTGGAACTTCACTGTATCCTCAAGGAAACACAGAAAATCCCTCTTGGCATCAGTACACCCCAGCCACCAGCAGCAACTCCAGCTCAGCACCAGGAAATCTACAGACTCTGTAGCCTCCAGTTGCCAGAACCTGAGGCCCCAACACACAAAACCAATAACCAGGCCACTAGCTCCCAGCACTAGAAATGTGGGACAGAGCCCCCTGTGTGCCAGAAGCAGAGATCTACTTTAAAAGACAGGAAAAAGACAAACACCATGAGCAAGAAGCAACATAGAAAATCAAAGACTGTAGATTCTTATTATGGGGAAAGGGAAGATCAAAACACAAATTCAGAAGAGGACAGCACTGTCACTATACCTATATCTGAAATCTCAAGGGGGTATATGAACTTCTCTCAAGACCAAAAAGTATTCTTGGAAGAGCTCAAGAAGGATTTAAAAAGTCAAATTAGAGAGGTAGAAAAAATGAGTGATTCATTTACAAATGCAATTGACAAAATTGAAAAAATTTGCATTACCCTGGGAGGATAAATTTCATATGAGAAAGTAAGTAAAAAGCAAAGACAAAACAATGCAATGTAATTCCAAGGGAGGGAGAATGCTAATAGTTGGTTAGACTGCAGTATCAGGAAAGCTCCTGTGTAGGAGAAGTTGGTATTTGAGCTGTCTTTTGAAGTAAATTAGGGATTCTACTAGGTGAGGAGAGAGTTTATTTCAGATACAGAGGATCATTTTGAACAAAGATAGATCATAGATATGTGAAGAATAACTAGGAGGTTAGTTTGTCTTAAAAATAATGTGGGTGAAGGAGAATAACATCGAAGAATCAGAAAACATTTTTTAAAATCATATACTATGTATTAGACACTAAGGATACACAAAGAAAAGTTAGACATCCCCTGAGTAAGACATACAATACTAAATGAGATTGAGAAGTTAGGCAGAAGCTTAGAAATATTAGGCTGAGAGTTTTAATTTGGTCCTAGAGCGAGTAGACAGGGATAAAATTGAGAAGAGGGAAGGAGGATGATAAGGAAATTCCAAAGAGGTAAACAAAGGAAAAATTAAAAAAGCTCTCAGAAGATATGAGTGTGTTTAGAATGTAGTTCCCACCATCATCCCAAATTAATTTAAAAAAAAATTTGAATTCTGTTAAAACAAGAACTAGAAGATGAAAGGTGAAGGTGAAAGGTGAATCATCAAACGTTAATTTATAAAGGAAAAATAACTAAATATCAGTTCATCACAACTGAACTTTTTACTCACAGACATACCCTCCAATATCTTACTAACTTGCGATCCTCCCACTTTCAAGGGACCCTCAATCACTTTCATGATTGACACCTTGCTGAGTTTAAAGACTAAAGAAAGTCACTAACAGGGAAGAAAGTGCAAAATCTTTGAGCTGGTAAAAGTAGAGAAGGAGCCCAATCAGAGGGAATTCTTCATCTCCTAATATCAGTGTCTCAAAGAGTCACCCTTATCATTTGGAAGTCAGAGATTTCATAAAGTCTGTCTATATATAATTTGTAAAACCTCAACTAGAAAATACTCTACAGAAATAAAGAAAAATAAACTATAGTGATATGTTTTGCCTGTGGTTGGAATTCATCATAATAAAAACAATTATACTAAATTAATTTCCAAATTTAATTTCCAAAATACTACACAACTTAATATAAATTTACAAATTATCAATAAGATGCCTTATAGATAAAATGATAAGAAACGTTTACAGGTACAAAATCTCTATAGACTCAAGAAAGATAGTTGAGGGGGGAATTTTGTATCAAGAAGACTTAATATGTTCAATCTTCAAACCACATTATAGAGTAGTAATCATCCCAAATATTTGTCATTGGTCAGAGGAGAGAAAAATTGAACAGGAGGACAAACCCAACAAAAAAATGGAAACGATGTTCATAGCCCCAAATTTGATAAGTCCAGGAAAATATTTCTTGAAGGACTCCCTGTCTGATAATAACTAATGGACAAACTGAGAAGCAGTTTAACAAAATATAGATCTAGTCCCATCTTACAGCATCTTATCACAAGTCAAAGACTGATATATAGCATGAATATAAAAGGTAACAGTCAAAAACCAAACAAATAATAATTCACACCTATGGTTTGAGGCAGGGGTAATTCTAGAGACAAGGGGAAAAAGTGATAAGATACATAATATACAGGTTTAGTTATTTACTTTTATATGAAGAAAACCAAGAAAGAATATGAATTGATGTACAATATACCATTCTAAGCAGTGAGGATATAAATAGAAAGGATGATCTCAAGGAGCTTATAGTTATGAATATCAACACATGTAAGTGTGTACATTTATGGATAAAGGGGCAAAATTCATGACTTTTAAAGTACACTGGCAGTTCAGAGAAAATACTGGGCAGGGGAGTCATGAATCTGAAGGACATAATATCAGGACAAATGGTAAATTCCATGGAATCTGGGTAATGATAAATCTTTTGTGGAATACTAGAGCAAATAATAAAGTCATTTGGTTGATCACCTTACCAAAAGAATTTTAATTGGTGATTCCCTCTTCATGCAATCAGCTCGAGGAACCATTTCCTTATCCTACAACTAATGGGCAAAACATCTTCCAAGGGAATAGGCTTCCACCCAAGAGGGGGACAAGAAGAATGCACAAACAGCCCACAGGGGTTAAACAGCCTCTGGTGGGAAGTGGGCAATGGAGGTAGAACTGGGTAGTGAACAGTCTTAGCTCTGCAAGGCAGCTGCTCCTGGCAGTCCCTTAGGTCCCAAGGAGAAACCAAAAAGTATGTATATTTATGTGTATGTATACATGTGATCAAAAGATATGACAGAATCTTTAGATTAAAAGGGTCCATCTCTGATCCAATGCAAAAATTTCTTGTACAATACTCTGTATCAACAATGCAGTATTCATGATGCCTACAGTAACTATAAGTATGCTGATATGGTTATTAATCACAAAATGTAACAGGCTCTTTACATGGGAAATATAGCTAGAACATTTTTTCAGATACCAGAAAAATCAATCCCAAAATCAGAAAGTCAAAACCAACACAGTACTTATGAAGTTGGCACATGTAGTTAATGTAGTAAACACCCACATTCCTAAGCCTTCAAAACAGGACAGGCTACCTCAGGTAAAGATCCTCCTCTCCTCACTCATGCAACTGCTCAGTGTCCAGACTGCTTGCTCCCAGCCGCTCTGGCCCCCCGCAGTTCCTGTCCCTGGCAGTCCTCAGAGATTCTGGCAGGCTAAAAGAAAAAGAAGTTTGCGCAGCAACCACAGCCACTGCCACTGCTGTTGCTTCCAGTCACCACTGTGTGAACTCTAGCGTAGCTCTGGCTTTTTCTTGCTCCATCCCTTCCTGCTACATCAGCAAGTTCAAGGGCTTGGAAGATCTTCAGTCCTATTATCATTACATATTCTTGAGTACATCGCCTGATACTACTTGAGTATTTCTAGTTACAAAAGAAATTAATTCCTCCCAAAAGAATGTATTCCATTTTGGGGCAGCTTTATACATACATACATACATACATTGTATATATGTATATGTATATATGTAGAGAGACAGAGAGAGAGAGAGAGACAGAGAGAGGTGTTCTTTACATTGATAAAAAATTTCCTTTTCTATGTTTTTTACCTGTAATTCCTAGATCTCTAAAGTCATTTCTTTATTGTTTGCTTTTTGTTGTTGTTTGTTATTTTTCTGACTCTTTGTCTGACTCTTTTTGACTACTTTTAGGGTTTTCTTGACAAAGATACTGGATTATCTGGAGTATGTGGTTTGCCATTTTCTTCTCCAGTTCATTTTACAGAAGAACAAATTGAGGCTGACAGACTAAGGTGACTTGTCCAGGGTCATACAGGTAGTGACTGAGGCCAGATCTGAACTCAGGTCTTTCTGACTCCAGGTCTGGTACTTGATCCACTACACCACCTAGGTGCAATCTGAAGCCACATAGTATAATTTGAATTCCTCTTCCACAAAGAAGTCCTTTAAATATTTAAAGTGTTAATAACACCTTCCATACATTTTCTCTTTATAAAGTCAATGGTAGATTTTTGGTATCAGTGGCAGAATCTTTGGTAGATTCTGGCATGCCAGAAGGCTTCTCAGTATGGACTTCAAAACAGTCTAGACAGTCTCTTCTTCTGAAAACAGTCTGAGTATGGAAGGTATTATCACCAGCAGGCTGGCCATTAAGGAAAATAACTCCCAGTTTGACATTGACTTTGTCTTTTTGTTGTTGTTGTTATTATATTGATGGCAGAATAGCAAAAAAGAAGAGAAAGTATAAGGCTTTAGTTTACTCAGTATTTACAGCATCTATTTTGGAGGTTTTCCACTTACAAAGAAGGGAAGCTTTTGTCACACTGAATGAGGAGGTAAAGAATTTTCAAGAACTCCATGTAATCAAATTAAGGAAGTCAACATGTAGTTTATTATCTAGTATATTAGATGCAACAGTATTCATAGGAACAAATTTAAAAATATGCCAGAAAAATTGGTCAGGAATAAGAAATTAGAGGTCAATGTCTTTCCCTATACAGAGATAGTTTACAATTGTTTCTCACAATCTCTTTAATAAGAAAGTCATATAATGCTAGGCATGGCCAGCACTCAATAACATACCAAAAAAACCCCAATAAAATTGAATTCTCACAGAGAAGAAAAAACTTTAATGATAGGGGAGTGATTTCCCACTCGGTTACCTAAGAAGTAAGAATGCCACCTTTTTAGAGGAAAGAAAAAAATGCGTAATTAGAAGGAATAAAAATGAGGAGTGGTGAAACTGAGACAACTTCAACCTGGTTTTTAATATATTATTGAGTGTGAAAAATTGGAAATCAATTTTTTTAAAAAGCAGAAAATTATAGAAACTATCATTATTTTAAAAACCTAGATATGTCCTTAATCAGAAAATACTTTATGTCCTCAATAAGCAGAGAGATACAGTACCCATGGGCAACACCAACCTAAAATTTGAACATATTCAATGATTATATTCACAGAAGGATTTTAAACTAGGTTTAATTTTTTCCTATAGATTTAAAAATAAGCTAATAGTCCATCTGTTTAACAGTCTCTAAATGTGTATGTGATTAGACTGACAAAATTTGTAATTCATTCCAGTGATTGAGTCCTAAATCTATTTGATGGATCACACATACCCCTATGCCACAACCCTGCCCCCACCAGACATTAAGCTAATAAGACACTAATTTTTGTATAACATGTTTTAACTTTGTTAGTACATAGCTGCTTCTTTGGTGGGTTTTTCTCTCTTTTTTTCCCATTTGGTCTTTTGTTACTTTTTTCTCACTCTTTGGTCCTAATAAATTTCATTATGATTTCATCCATTTTAAAAAGAAATTCACTTTAATTTAATAGAGACGTATTAAGGGTCTATTAGACTGATAATGTGAAAAAATCAATTAAAAATCAATTATTAAACATTTATTACCTACCAAGCACTGAGCTAAGTACGGGGATACAGATCTGAGCAACAAAAAAGACCCCGTCTTCCAGGAGTTTAAATTTAAATCTGGGAAGACAACATATTGGAGAATGATATCCAGATCAAGATTTTAGCCACTGACTAATATAAAATTCCCGAAATGTTAGTTAACTGTTTGTTGCTGTTTACAGAGCTAGATTTGGAAAGAAGGGATGGAAACAGGAGAATGATTTGCAGCAGAACGACCTGAAGATGAGTGGGAAGTAGTGTGGTAGCTTTCAGTCTGGGTAAGAAAAAAATGAGAACTTATCAGCCAGAAGGCCAGGTTCTCAGTATAGGAGATAGAATTCCTAGTAAAAGTGAAGGACAAAGTAAAGCAGCTGCTTGGCAGACTGAAATAACCTGGAAGTAAGATACTGTACATGATTCCAGGCAAGAGAAGGAGAATGCAAGAGAAATGATGAATAATCAATCTACGTTGTTTTTTGGCTCAAGAAATATAATTTTATTCTATTTAGAAAAAGTCCTCTCTTCTAATTAATTTTTTAGCATCAATCAAGGAATCAATCTTTAAAATATATTGTTCTGTTCTATTATGTAGCATTTTATGTAATGCTTTATATATTAAGTATTGGTCATCTACAGTCATTAAAAAGGACTATAATTTTATTTTTTGTTATCTTTGTACCCAATAAAATACTGGGTATTGCTATCTTTATGTGAATGTTGTTGTTGTGCAGTCATGTCTGACTCTTCATGATCCCATTTGGGGTTTTCTTATCAAAGATACTAGAGTTATTTGCCATTCCCTCTCCAGTTTATTTTACAGATAAGGAAATTGAGACAAGCAGGGTTAAATGATTTGCCCAGGGTCACACAGCTAATAGATGTCTGAGGCCACATTTGAACTCAGGTCTACCTGGTTCCAGGTCTTATGTTCACTGTTCACTGTTCACTTTGTTCATTGTGCTGCTTAGTTGCCCTCTCTATATGAATAATCTATGCAATATAGAGATCATTATAATTAATTTTAATATGCCTACCCAGAAAGGTTCATAGCCAAATACTTTTTAAACTCCAGGCAAAAAAGAAAAACACACCACAATTCTCTTATCACAGACTATATATAAATATAAAGAAACATACTCATTAATGTCTTTTATAATATTGGAATTCATTTAAAGTAACTATGTTGATTTTGATAGTTTTTCCTGTTTTCATTGATGTTTTGGTTCTCTCACTCTTATTTGATCTACCCTTTCAAGGTAGAAGATCATTCTCTTTGGCACTGAAAATACAATCAAAATAGGATATTAGTCTCCTTTCTGTCTTTTGTTAACATTGTGTCATCTCACCCAATTTATAGGTCTATTACTGAATTTTCCAAATATATTAAACAAGAATTTGAGGATCACTAATAGGCAGATGTATTGTTATCATCATCATCATTAGTAGTAGTAACATTTGTATAGTGTGTTAATATTTGCAAAGCCCTTTATATTCTCATTTTTTTCCTAATGCTGAGAAGTAGGTGGTATTATAACTCCCATTTCAGAGATGAAGAATCTTAGGCAGACAAAGGAAGGTAAATGACTCACACAAGGTCACACAGATATTAAGCATATGAGGCTAGATTTGAATTAAGCTTGTACTACCTGCAAGTCTAGCACTCTCTGTCTACTCAACCACCTTCCTAAGCTGACTTTAGAAATGGAAGGTACCTTCAAGGATCACCTCATTTTACCCCCATTATTTGGTATATGAGAAAAGGAATGAGCAGACGATGAAGAGAAATTTAACATAAATCACCCAGGTTAATAATATTGGATTTAAATCCAAGTTCTCTAACTCCAAACCCCAGGTTCACTGCTGATGGCTTAATTTACAATAGTCACTCATTCTGGATATTAAGACATCTATTATTCTTATAATTATATTGATCCTTGGTTATGTTTCTCTTTCCATCTTCTGTTTATTGACCTTTTAAAATATAAACTCAATAGACAGTTTCATGTGCAGTCACATTGATTTCTTGAGATATCACTCACTTTTCTGTCTTTTTTTTTGTATTAACAAACTTTTTTTCCCCCTCAGAAACTCCTATCCCCTCCAAGTCAAAAATCCTTTTTAGATTCAATGGTCAGGAGATAATCTTGATAACATCAACTGATAAAATAGGAACTGGACCTATTCCATTTCTTTTAGTCCCCATATACCAGGAGATGTGTCCAGGACCCTGAGGTTTAGAATGAAGCTTCTAGTAAGTTGTTCTTTTCAAAGACAGGTTGACATTCTATTAGAGTGACAGAAGGCAAGTTTTCTGATTATATAATAATACTGAATATCTTGCATTTCAAGAAGCAATTTATACCAACTCCTGAAATATAGACAAACAAAGGCTGACTGTCTAGAAGCCTACAAGTTTTCTGAACATTAGAGGAAGGAAACCAAAGGATTGTGGTAGGAAGAGATTCAATTTTTTTTCCTTTTAAAAATAAGAGATTCACAGAGCAAGAGCTAGAATGGATTTTTAGAGACTATCTAGTCAAATCTCCTTACTTTATCAGATGAATAACAAACTGAGCGACAAAGAGGTTACTGGCCCAAAATCATATTGGATGGTAGGGGGGAAATAAAGGAGCATGTTTTAAGTACCTACCATGTTCAAGGAAATGTACTTAGTACTTTACAACCATCTCCTTTAATCCTAAAAACAATCTTGGCAGACAAGAGCTTTTGTCATCCCAACTTTACACTTGAAGAAACTGACTCAGACAGAAGCTGAGTGACTTGCCTCTGATTACCCAGCTAGAACCTGAATTTGAACTAGGTCTTTTTCACTCCAGGTTCAGTGCTTTATTCACTATGCTGCCCAGCTGCCACTCATACAGTCATTGTCAGAGGCATGGTTTGAACCAAGTTCTCTTGACTCCAAGTCCAGTAATTTATCTGCCATGTTAAGGTGAGTCATGCCTGGAAATGTTCCAATAAGACCCAGTCCTCAATACTGTAATAAAAATTGGAAAAAAGTATATTTTTACATTACCATTTTTAAATTTTATTTCATTAAATATTTCCCAATAGCTGCAAATAGTTTTACCATTAATTTTTATTTAATTTTTAATTTTTAATTTTCTCCCTTTCTCATTCCTCCTTGAGAAAGCAGGAAATATGATACTGACTATACATATAAAATTAATCAAAAAGGATTTTGATATTAGCCATACTGCAAAAAAATCCACAGACAAACAAGAATTTTTTTTTAAAGCATGCTTCACTCTGTATGTGCTCAGAGTCCATCTGTTGTCTCTCTGGAGTTAGATAGCATCTTTCATCATGTGTCTTTTGGAATTGTCTTGATTCATTGTCTTGATTAGAGTAACTAAGTCTTTCAAAGTTAATCATCTTTACATTATAATCAAAATTAGGTAGATGGAAGTACTAAGTTATGAGCATGGTTAATTTATTAATGAAGCATGAATTTATCAATAAATAGGATATCAGTTTCCTCAGCAAAGACCCCAAATAGGGGACAGCTGTCTTTTAAAGTTTTGGGGAGAACAGAGCAAATAATAGAACTTCATAGACAGGAGAAAAGTTATGACTGGTTGAAAGAGCTTGATATCACGAATGGAAAAATGAATATGACTGATTACAGAGTTGAGGCATGGGGGAAGACCAATATAATTGGATTGGTTGGAAACTGGGAATGGGATCTAACAAAAACCCTTCTTCCCTCTTATGATGAAGAAATGTTGGTTGTTTGAGTCTACCTGCAAGGTCAGAAATAGTGGACCAGGCTTCTTGGAATAACAAACCAGCTATCCTTAAAGGACAGCTCAGTAAAGACACTACACCAGATTCCCTTCTATCCATCTATAACCCTCAAGGACAACAGATTTCTTTAAAACAATAATAAAACTATGATTAGCAGTAGAAACAGACTTCTAAAGAACCCAATACAAGTCAACTGCATTTCTGAACTAAGTTTAGAGACCAAGAAATATGACTGAGGCAGTTATAGGACAAAATCAATTAAATGTAATTAGGATCAATGAAATGATGATACAGAATGAGTCTCATTATCTCACTTATAATATAACTATTACTATATACAATGTTCTCCTCATTCTGCTTACATTCTGCTTATGTTCTGCTTACTTTGTACCAGTTCATATGTTTTCCCAAGTTTTGCTGAAATAACCCTACTTATCATTTCTTATAGCTCAATAATATTCCATCCCAATGATATATAACTTGTTCAGTCATTCCCCAACTGATGAGCATCTCTTCAGTTTCCAATTCTTTGCCACCACCAAAAGAACTGCTATAAATATTTTACATATATATGTTTTCCCTATTTATTAATCACTTCAGTTACAGACCTAGTAGCTGTACAGCAGGTTTAAAGGGTACATACAGTTGTATACCCCTTTAAGCGTAGTTCCAAATTCTTCTCCAGAATGGTTGGACTGGTTCACAACCTCACCAACAATGCTTTCATGTCCCAATTTTTTCCACATCCCCTCTAGTGTTTTACAATTCTTCTTTTCTTTTTATGTTAGCTACTCTGATAGGTATAAAGTGGTATGTTAGCATTGTTTTAATTTTCATTTCTCTACTCAATAGTGACTTAGACATTTTCATATGATGAGATAATTTTAATATTATCTTCTGAAAATGCTTGTTTATATCCTTTGACCATTTATCAATTGGGGAATATTTCATTTTTAAAATAAATTTGACTCAGTTCCCTATATACTTGAAAAATAAGACTTTGGTCAGAGAAAACTGATGCAAAATATTTTTTCTACAATTTTTCTATTTTATTTTTAATTTTAGCTGCATTATTTTTGTTTATGCAAGCCTTTTTTTAATTTCATGAAATCAAAATTATTCAATTTAACTCCAATGATCCAACTGTCTCTTGTTTGATCATAAACTTTTCCTATCCATAAATCTGTCAGGTATACTTTCTGTGTTCCATGCATTTATTCATGACATAGCCCTTTACATCTAGATCATTTATCCATTTTGACCTTATCTTGCATGTGAGATGTGGGTTTATGCTAAAAGTTTGAAAGCTAGTACTGCTAGAGGGCCTTTCTTTACATTTCTTTCATTGATTCCCTTGTTATATTTGACTTTTTGTTCTCCCAGATGAATTGTTATTATTATTATTAGCCCTATATAATAATACTTTGGTAGTTTGGTATACCATGACTAAATAAATGAACTTAGGTCTTGTTCAGTCATTTGAGTCATGTCTGACTCTTTCTGATCCCATTTTGGGGTCTTCTTGGGAAAGATACTGGAGAGGTTTGTCATTTCCTTCTCCAGCTCATCCTCCAGAAAAATTGAAGCAAACAAGGTTGAGTGGCTTACCTGGGGTCTAAAAACTATTAAGTGTCTGAGGACATATTTGAACTCATAAAGATGAGTCTTTCTGATTCCAAGCCAAATCTTATTATCCATTGCACCATTTAGATGTCTTTACTTATGTATAATTGTCTATTTTATCATATTGGGGTTGGTCTACCCATGAGCTATTTCACTGATAACATATGTCTCCCATTTGTGTGAAGTGTTTTAGAAAATGTGTTGATGTAGCTCCAGGGTTTGTGTTGGCAATTAAGACTCCTAAACATTTTATATTGTTTGCAGTTATTTAAAATGGAATGTCTCTATCTCATCCTACTGCCTTGGTTGGTAGTATACAGAAATGCTGATATATGTGGGTTTATTTTACATCTTAAAACTCTCTTAAATTTGTTGACTTTTCTCACTAGTTTTTTGGTTGGTTCTTTACGTTTCTCTACATATGTCATCAAATCATCCACAATGATAGCTTTGTTTCCTCATTGACTATTTTTATCCTTCTAATTTCTTTTCCTATACTTAGCACTTCTAATGCAATACTGTAGAATACTGGAAATAATGGACATTCTTGCTCACTTTTAATCTTATTGGAATGGCTTCAAGGTGATCCCCAATACAGATGCTGTTTACTTTTGAAGTTATATCAATAACACATATTATTGTTATTTTTTAAATTAAATTAAATTATATTTTAATTGATTTGCTTATTTGCTTTCAGTTTACAAGATTCAGTTCCACAATCCCTTAAGTTTCTTTTTTCTTTTTAATAAATTTTATTTGTTTCTTGTTGATATCATTCATTTTCATGAGATTTTTGAATTGCAAATTTTCTCCCCATCTTTCCCCTACACCAACTCCAAAACAGTAATTCCACTATAAAGCCCCTCCCTCTGCTCTCTTACTTTCTGGTAGGGCAGGGAGGGTCCCCTTACCCCAACGCCTGTATATCTTAATTCCAAGTTGCTGGTATTGCAGAGGTTTAAATTTTGGATTCTTATGATTCCTCCCTTGTCACCCACCCCCACTGGAAGGACAAGCAATTCAATACAGGCTATGGATGTTTGATTATACAGGACATCTTCATAGTGGACATATTGTGACAGTGATCATATGTCCCACCTTCCTATCCCTTCCCCCCCCTAGTTCTATTCTCTATCCTGTCCCTGTCCCTTTACT
>JAQQSW010013245.1:0-12359 GCA_028646575.1 Pseudocheirus occidentalis
AAAAACTAATGTTAAAAATGTTTTTTTTTTAATTTTCAACTTTCAAATAAGACATAGAGATACTGGGGTATAGAAATCCATCTTGTCCCACTAGAAAGTTAGAGGGGGAATGGAGAAGGATATAAGAGAGAGCAGATTAAGATAAGGGGTATTCAGTAGGCTCACTATTTTGGCACGGGGGTAGGGGAAAGATGGGCAGAGCACTTGTAACTTGAAATCTTTTGGAATTGAATGTTGCAAACTAAAAATAAATAAAAAAGAAGTCTTCTAATGCAACCACATCATTTTAAGGTCAAGAACACTGAGACCTAGAGAAATTAAGTGACTTGCCAAAGTTCACATGGGTCTAAGTGGCAGAGTGAGACTTCTACCTCAGTTCCTGTGACTCCAAGTTCCATGCCCTATACTCTTTTCACTATACCCTGCTACCTCATTTTGATTCATTTATTTTTATCTTTGAAGAAAATATTCATATTCCTCCATAACCCCAGCACTAGAGGTATGATCCTCAAGCCTTTACATCTCCTCTGTTAAAAGAGAAACCAAATTATACTTTGCAGAGACATAGAATAACTTTCTTTTCATTCACAGAAACACGAGCCTACAGAATACTGCAAAATTCCTTTCATTCTCCATATAAGCAAGCTCTCTAGTCTTCTGTCATTCTGTTTGTCACATCTTGTGTCTGACTTGCATAATTAACTCCCCTGGTAGCCTGCTGGTTCACCATATTGTGTACTAAGTTATTTAGACCTTCTCAGAAAGGCTTAATTTATTTGTAGCAGGCTTCTTGCTTTTTCTTACAAAATAAAAGACAGTAGTTTGTTCAACTGCCTTTGCTACTTAATTAGCACGATTCTGCCCAAGTGCTAATAATACAGAAGTTGACCTCAGATGTTGTGTCTGATATCTCATGTAGAAATTGAGATACAAACAATTGTTTATTTCTTCCTACTTTTTTTCTTTTCTTCTCATTAATATGACTTAAGAACATTCCATTCAGTACTGTCACTTCTGTGTCATTGTTCTATTTCCAGATATTGGCTTCAATCACTTGCCTTTATTAGGACCATGAATTGATAGAATTTACTTGTAAATTCATCTGACCCAGATTTAGACCCTTCCACCATGGGGATAGATGAATTTTAATGTGTGGAAATAATTTTTTTTTAAAAATCAGAAGGGCAGAGAAATAAGGCAATTTTGTTCCTACTTTGTTAAATTGAATATTCACTTTAGAAAGAAATCTGTAGTAACAGAAAGTCATAGTTTCATGTAAAATCCTTTTTTGTTATCTTAGTATTTCAATATATATTATAAATTATTATTAATTATATATAACTAAACAATAATTTGAAAGTTTAGGCTTATGGATGATATTTAAGCTTAAACTTTAACAAAAACATTTTGAGTATGTATTCATATAAATATCTAAATATAAAGGTACTACAATATCTCCTGCCTCCCTCTTCTCCTCAAAATTCACATATGATTAGTGTGTCCAAACCTTCCTGAAACCCTTAAAACCCAGAGAATGCCTTCTCTGCTGATCTTGTCTAATAGAGCCAGTAAGTCCACAAGGAACACTTGAATGAATGAATAACATTTTTACAAGTACTATATACTGTGTTAGCTAGTATGCATTGTGATCAAAAACAAATTTTAAAAAATTAAAGAGTATTGTTTAGGAAAAAATATGTCAGATTATTCTGTGTGTAAGTAAAGGTAATAAGGTAGTAAACAGTTAAGAAAATAAATGTGCATGATTTGAAAAACAATGGCAATAATTAATGAAAAGTAATACTCTGATAACATTACTATTTATCCCATTAAGGTTTTATTTGCTCTTTCTTTTTTCTTTTTCTTTTTCATTTTTGCATTCATTTGAAAGTCAAACTCTATATTTATGAAACATACTTTCTGTCACAAAATCACTCAATGATTTTCCATGCATGTGAAACAGTATGTACTCCTGGTAGGAAGCACCAGAGATTCACTGCAAATTTCCATGCTAAGTGTTTTTCTACCTTTGGTGGAGGACATGGCAGTTTTGTTTTCACATAGCCGGTCATCTAGA
Source organism: Pseudocheirus occidentalis (assembly GCA_028646575.1). Taxonomy (NCBI): domain Eukaryota; kingdom Metazoa; phylum Chordata; class Mammalia; order Diprotodontia; family Pseudocheiridae; genus Pseudocheirus; species Pseudocheirus occidentalis. The sequence continues at coordinate 2,078 of JAQQSW010013245.1, forward strand.
TTATGATTGAAGTCACCAGATGCTGTTTGCTCTCTCTGGGTTAGTTGCCAATATTCAGGCTGTATGCTAATGGATAAGCACTTTGATTAAAATAGGCTTCCTGCTTACTTATTATTTTTCCCAATAACAGCACAATAAGAGGAGAAAAATGTGTTATTTCACATGCCTTGATTGAAGTGGGAATTTTGCTGATTTCTTATCAGTCTACTCAATAACCTGACAGGGTTCCTAGAAAAAACGCACAGCAGTGGATGAGATAATTTTCTGTCTTCAAATTATATAAAAGGTTGAGTATACAGCTGCCCTCTGTAAAAGAAAAATGATACTTTTTCATCTAGTATAAAAGCCTGGTATCACTAAAGCTACATAGAAAATTTATCTATTCCTTCCATCTCCATTTGAGTGGCTCATTATTATGGTTTCTTGCCTGTACTGAGAATAAAATATATGATAGTAATCTGTGTTACTCTAATTATAAATTTTCTGGTGTTATAACTTAAGTATCTAAATTTAGTCACTACTCATAACATTTTCTATTTAGGTAGTGTGCTACTGCTTCAAAGATGGTGTCCTGATGTCTTCTATTTTCTTTTTTTTTAATTTTTACATTTTATTTATTTATTTTTAGTTTTTGACATTCATTTCCACAAGATTCTGAGTTACGAATTTTTCCTCCTGTCTTTCCCCTACCCCCACCCCAAAATGGCAAGCCTACTGAATGCTCCTTCCCCCAATCTGTTCTCTCTTATATCCTCCCCCATACCAAATTTCTAGTAGGGCAAGATGGATTTCTATATCCCAATGCCTGTATATCTTATTTCCCAGTTGCATGTAACATGCATTCACATTTGTTTTTTGAAATTTTAAGTTCCAGAGTCTATCCCTTCTTCCCTCCTCACCCACTCCCATGGCAAAGACAAGCAATTCAACATAGGTTGTACAAGTGTAGTTATGCAAAAAATTTCCATAGTAATTACATTATAAAAGACTAACTATATTTATATATTTCCCTCCATTCCAACTTGCTCCCATTTACTCTATTTTCTACTTTGACCCTGTTTCTTTACAAAAGTATTTGTTTCTAATTACCCTCTCCTCCAATCTGTCCTCCCTTCTATTATTTCCCCTCTTATCCCCATCCTCCTTGCTTTCCTGTAGTATAAGATACCCAATTGAGTGTGTAAGTTATACCCTCCTCAAGTTAAATTCAATGAAAGTAAGGTTGACTATTCCCTTTCACCTTCTTGCTCTTCCCCTCCATTGTAACAGTGTTCTCTTGCCTCTTTTACATGAGATAATTTACCCTAATCTATCTCTCCCTTTCTCCTTATCCCAATATATTCCTCTGTAAGCTCTTAATTGTATTTTTAAGATATCATCCCTTCATATTCAAACCATCTCGTGTCCTTTGTCTATGTATACATGTACACATATGTACACACATATATACACACACACACGAACATCTTCTATACATACTTATGTATGTATACATATATTCCCTTCAACTATCCTCATATTGAGAAAAGTCTCATGAGTTACAAATTTCAATATTCTCTTTCTTGAGCTTTTGAAATTCCTTTTCTATCTGGCAAAATCAGCTTTCTAAAGCATTCTTCTCCTTGTCTTTTTGGACCTCTTTTGCCATTTGAATTAGTCTATTTTCAAAAGGGTTATTTTCTTCATTAAGGCTGTTGATTCACTTTTCATGATTTGCTTGCATCATTCTCATTTCTCTTCGAAATTTTTCTTCCACTTCTCTTACTTGATTTTCAAAATCCTTCTTGAGCTCCTCCATGGCCTGTGAACAGTTCATATTTTTCTTGGAAGCTTTTGATGCAGGTGTTCTGACTTTGTTATCTTCCTCCTGTTCCATGCTTTTTTCCTTTTTGTCCCTCAAAAATGATTCTATGGTCTGATTGTACTTCCTCATTTTGCCATTTATTTGACTTTTGAGCTCTTTGCCATGGTAGAACTCTGCTTACACAATGGAGAGAGCTGTATTCCAAATTGCTGGGGTTTTCTCAGTCTCTGGAGCTAATATTTGGGTGCCCTCTCTACAGCCCCCACAAGCTGTGTTTTTTGTAACTCAAAATCTCGTGCAAATGAATGATGGAAACTAAAACTAAACACAAAAGTTAATTTTAAAAAGAAGTATGGAGGTTCATATGAAATCCTCTACTGATATGAAAGAAGGATAATAATTTACTGGAGAATCCTACAAGAAATTGGATTGAAGTCTACAGATTATGCCAGTCAATAATTCCATTTCCCTACTACCCTTCCTCAAAGAAATCCCCAAACTATCTATTAGTCTGTGCTGCCAGTGTGGGACAGCATGGGTCTCAAGAGACTTTGCTGCTCCTAGCCCAGTGTGATAGACCCTTCCTGTCAGTCTGCCAGGTTGTCTTCAGGGAAAAATTTGTTACTCTTTGTCATTGTGTATTCTGTAGCACTAAAATTTATTTAGAGTCATTTTTAAAATAAGTATTGGAGGTGGTTGGACTGCCAGCTTAAGCAAGTTCCTGCTTTTACTCTGACATCTTAGCTCTGGCCTCCTGAGTGTCCTACTTGATTTTCAAAATCATTTTGAGCTCTTCCAAGGCCTGTGAATAATTCATATTTTTTTTCTTGGAGGCTTTGGATGTAGGAGCTCTGACTTTGTTGTCTTCTTCTAGTTGTTTGATCATTGTCACCAAAGTAAGAGTCTATGTCTGAAGGTTTTCTCCTGCTATTAACTCATTTTCCCAGTCAATTACTTAACTTTTTAACTTTTTGCTATGACAGGACTCTGCTTCCAGTGTGGAGAGGGTACTGTCTCAAGCTTCAGGCATTATGTGGAGCTTTTTACAGATATACTCTCAGGGACCCATAAACTTCCAGCTCTTTCAAGATGATATGATCAAAGGAGAGGTGTTTAACCCTCTCCTGATCTGTGCTGTGGTCTTTGAGTGACCATAAAAACTCTTTTCTGCCTTGGAACTGTAAAGGGGGTTCCCTCTCCACCAATTCCATGCTAGTGTTTGTCCTCACCCTAGGACTGCCGCCCAGGTCTGCAACCCAGATTCAAGGATGAGCATGGTAAGATAATTTTGCCTCACTACCAGCAAAGAGAATCCTTTCAATCTGCCCCCAGTCATCCTCTCAATCCCCCCACTGTCTGTAGGTTGAGAGCTCCAGAAGCAGCTGCCACACCACCACTGCCCAAGGGATGGGGCCTCTCTAACCCAGGTCTGACACACCTTTCCTGTTGACATTCTAATTTGCCTTTTGTACTTGTGGGTTGAGAAGTCTAGAAACTGCCTAAGTTGCCAGTGATTCAGTCTCATGAGACCTACTCCAGGTTTGTTGGGTCCATGTCTGTGCTGACGTGCTTTGTACTCACCTGTGCTCCTCTCTCTGACAGTATAAAAGACATTTCCCCCAGGTTGTCTTGAGCTGGAAATTTGTTTCACTCTGTCATTTTGTGGGGTTTTTCTGTTCTAGAATTTGTTTAGAGCAAATTTTCACATGTATTTGAAGAGGTTTCGGAGAGATCTCAAGCAAGTCCTTGCTTTTACTGTTAGGTGGATTCTGCCCCCTCCTCCTTAGTCATTTCTTGTAGAAGAGTACTACTCCATCATAATCATATGCCACAGTTTATTCATCCACTCCCCAGCTGATCAACATCCCTTCAATTTCCAGTTCTTTGCCACCACAAAAGAACTACTATAAATAATTTGTATATGTAATTCATTTTTTTTCTTCTTTGATCTCTTTGGGGTACAGACCTAGTAGTGGTACTGCTTGGTCAAAGAACAGTTTGGCAGTCCTTTAGTCACAGTTACAATTTGTTCCTTAAAAGATTTGGACCATTTCACAACTCAACCAACAGCTTATTAGTTTACCTATTTTCCCTTACTTCCCCTAACATTTGTCATTTCTGATAGCTGTGAAGTAGTACCTCAGAGTGTTTTTTTTTAATTTGCATTTCTCTTATCTGTGATTTTGAACATTCTTTTTTCACCTGGCTATAAATAGCTTTGTTTTCTTCTTTTGAAAACTGACAAGAAGGCAAGCATAAGGCAGGGGAGTGTTGGTACATGATTTAAAAAAAAATTACAGATCACTGTGCACTCAGTGCAGACTCTGAAGCTGAGACTCAACAAAGTATGGAGCAATTCTCTGCTACTTGTACTAATTTTGGCCTATCAATTGCTGCAAATAGCTAAGTGATTCACAGTATTCATCATACAATATTGCTTTTACTGTGCACAATGTTCTCCTGGTTCTGCTCACTTCACTCTATATTAATTCATGTAAGTCTTTCTACATTTTTCTGAAATAATTCTGATCATCATTTCTTATAGCACAGTAATATTCCATTATCATCAAATACCACAATGTGTTCAGCCATTTCTGAATTGCTTGGCATCTCCTCAATTTCCAATTCTTAGCCACTACACAAAGGACTTCTATAAATATTTTATACAAATAAGTTCCCTCCCCCACCTTTTTTTAGTCTCTTTGACCTAGTAATTGTATTGCTGGATCAAAAAGTATGCCTGGTTTTATAGACCTTCAGCACAGTTCCAATTTGCTCCCCAGAAAGGTTGTATCAGTTTATACCTTCATTGACAATGTAATAAAGCTACTCTGAGGTACCACCTCACGCCCATCATATTGGCTAATATGACAGAAGGGGAAAATGATAAATGTTAGAGAGGATATGGGAAAATTGAGTCACATCCTTACATCCTCCATCTATTACTCTTGGCTTTTCTGTCTTGAGTCACAAAGAAAAAAAGTGTTTATATATATTTATATACATATGTATGCATGCATGTATGTATGTATGTATATACTTTTCTTACTTGATAGTCCTTAAAATAATTGAAAAGGGGCACTGTATTTTCATCTGAGTTCTTTTTTTCCTTCCAAGATAAGTGTTTCTTCAAACAAAGCTCATATAACATGGACTCAAGGCCTTTCACCATCCTAGCTTCCTTTGAGATTCTTCAGTTTATTAATGTCCTTCCTAAACTGTGATGTCCAGAATTGAACACAATACTCCAGATATGGACCAACAAAGACAGAACACAGGGGAACTATATCTCTTATTTCTAGTAGCTGACACTCTAAACACAGCCTCTCTGTGTCTCTCTGTCTCTGTCTCCATCTCCCTCTGTCTTCTTTCTCTCTCTCTCTGTCTCTGTCTCTCTGTATACACACACACATATGCACACACACACACGTGTGTGTGTGTGTGTATATATATGTATATACATCACACTGCTTACACATTAAACTTGTAGTCCACTAAAATCCACACATTAGTCTCATCATGACTCTGCTATCTTGTACTTGTGACACTGACATTCTTCAACCCAAGTAGAATTTTTTCCTCATTAAATTTGCTCATATTAGATTCAGCCTATATCTCAGAACTTTTTAAATCCTGATTCTGAAACTGAATGTCTTGCTATCCCTTTTAGATTTGTGGTATAATCAGCAAAATTGCTAAGCATTCCATCAACACCTTCATCTAAGTCATTGGTAAAAATAACTAAACCGAGTGCCAAGTACAGATTTCTGGGGTTCTCCACTGGAAACCTCATGCTCAATTGACATCAAATCATTAATGACTACTCTTTGGATTCAATCCAACTATTTATCATTAAATCCAGTTGTCTCAATCTCCACAAGAAAAACAATAGGCATTTCACCAAATTTATTGCTCAACTGAAGGTAAATAATGACTATTTCAGTCCACTTATCTGTCAATTTAGAAGAGGAATTTCAGAAGAGGAAATAAAATTAATATGGCATGCTCTCTTCCAGATGAAACCATATGTGTCCTCTTCCACTTCCACTTCTCTTGATCTGCAACACCTCCCCCATTTTGCACCATTTTCAATATTACCAATGGTGTCTTAACAATCACATGTGCCAGATCTTCTCTACTCGAAAATGTTCATCTGGGAACATGACTTGAAATCATCAAAGAAAATAAGTTTTACTCTTACTGACTTCTTGTTTATATTGAGTATTAAGTCTGGATTAGATATTTAGGTTCCATCATTTTAAATATAAGGGTAATTTCATTTATCAAAGAAAGCTGAAGAAAAACTGAGCACTAAGTACCTCCACTTTTTCCTCTATTTGTAATTAACCCTCTCTCAGTCACCTTATCCAGTGATTCTTTCCCTTTTCTGGTCATTTTTTTTCTCACACTAGATTTTTCAAGCCCTGAATATTCTCCTTAACTCTCTCTGAAAACCTCAGTTTATTTTGAACTATGGCACTCCTAATCTTATGATTTGTAGGATAGTACTTTGGACTTTTCCAAGGTCATACAACCAGTAAGTGTCTGAGAAAAGATTTGAATTCAGGACTTCTTGACTCCAAATATGATGGCTTATCTAAGATAACCTCATATGTTCCCAATCTGCTAGAACAATAGGGGCAATGGGGTAGTAGTAGCTTCAGGTGAAATTGGGGGTTAAATAAAAATAAGGGGGCAGTAAAATCATAAAGGAAAACTGTTTATATGCATTTCATCTCTTGTGCAACAGAGTTAAAATCATAGTGATTACATTATTTTCCAAATAAACACACAAAATGCATGTTATAACCTATTAGTGGTTAAGTCTGCTGACAGGACTTAACAAGCAAGTGTTGTTAGGTGAGTGTCATACATTGTTGAAAGTCCTGGATGCAGCAATATGTGCATGTAATGACTTTTGTTTACAATACAATGCTATACAGTTACAAGATGCACCATGTCATTGCATCAGCAAACACCATAGCATACCCTGGATGGCTGCTAGCACAGGTTCTTAGATCTGCTTTTCTAAAGGAAAGCAGTTCAAAGTGGGTTAAAAGTCTCACTTTAATCAATCAAACACATATCATTTATCTAATTCAGGGGGAAAAGTCAGCACCCTGAACTTCAGAGAATGCAAACAGTTACAATCACAAGTTACAAGCAAAGAGAGAAACAGATCAGCAGACAGGCTTCCAACCATATGAGCATTACATCCATACCTAATCAGTTACCAGAGAGGGAAGCACTAACACCTGGGTTTTTCAAAGCTGGGGGCTCAATGGCTTCCCAGAGTCTCGTCTGGCCAAATCACACAACTCTTCTCAACGTGAGCCCCAAAGCAAAACCTCACATCAGGGTTTATATATAGCCTTCTCCTGGGTCAGAGAATGTTACCACCCTCTTGACCCACTGCCCAATCACAAAGCAACAAGGTGTGAGCATTCCTGAAAAACAAGCCTCCCACCACAGGCTCCACATGACCACGTTCAGACTATTAAGGGGCAGAGTATACTTTCAAATCAGGGAAAATTCTCAGAGCCACTTAAGCTTATCAAAGGGCATAGGGGCAGGGAAGATCTTGAGATTCCCATAAGTCGTCAAAATTTCAATTCAGGAAAAAAATAAACCCTACAAATTCATAATAAATTACTGAAATTTTTTTACATTTTTTAGAAAAGATGAATTTTTTGTAAAAGCCAATATAGGGTTAACAAAAGTAGATTTCCATGGTGACACTGAATAATTATTTTTGAAAAGGGGACAATAGATAAAAAAAATTTGGGAACCTCCACTATAGATGCTTCAGTTTCCTCATCTATAAAATGAAGGAGTTTGGACTAGATGTCCCTTCAAACGTCTTTTCTATCTCTACATCTACAATTCTCTTAAAGATTACAATTGGTACCATATGCTAGAAAATTCAGAAGGTTGCAATTAGTGCCATGCAGAGAAAATAAGCATCAACATAAACTCATAATCCTGCTTTATGGACAACTGTGAGTTACTGAAGGTCACTATGAAAGGACTGCTCATTGCTATATGTCATTCAATATTTTTATGACCTCTGTTAACTTTCCTTTTTAAATCTTTTTTTCTTATTTTATTTTTACTTTTAATCCTTTAATATTTTTTGAGTTCCAAATTCCCTCCCTCCCTCTCAGCTCTTCTTACTTACTAAGAAGACAAACAATGTGACAGCAATAATACATGAGAAGTCATGCAAAACATATTTCTATATTAGGCACTTTTGAAAAAGAAAGAAGAAAAATTAGGAAAGTGAAAAAGTATCCTTCAGTCTTCACTCAGAGTTTATTGGTCTCCTCTTTGAAAGTGGATAGCATTCTTCATCCTGAGTGTTTTGGAAATTATCTTGGATCATTGTCCTGTTCAGAGTAGGTAAGTCTTTCACAGTTGATCATAGTTACAGTATTGCTGTTACTGTCTGCAATGTTCCCTTGTTTCTGCTCACCTTACTTTGGATCCATTCATATGTCTTTCCATTTTTTTTTTCATGAAACCATCCTACACATCATTTCCTATTCTTGGTTTTTCTTTTTTAACCTACAAATGAGTGTTTCCACCCCTTGAGCTTTGTGAGCTGTGTTCTTCCAAGGAGGAAATGGGTGATGACACCCAGTAGCCTCATAGATTGAGTTTCTCAGATATTCTCCATGTTAAACACAAGTCAGAGACATGAGAAATTTCCCTATTTTCTCATTTATCTCCACTATTTTCTATTTATGGGCATGCAGGCCATCTTTTCAATTTATCATTTTGTTGTCTTTAGTTGAACTGGGCTACCTGGATGATTAGCTTCTTTGTTGGATTGCGTTTTATGCTTCGTATTGGGCATCAAAGGTAATCAATAACTGTAAATGTAACAAATGAAAATGTTTTTCTATATAAAGGGGTTTCTTTAAGCTGAAGAGGAAATAGAAAAACAAAAACCTTCTGTAACAGTTTTTATTCCTAAATAAACTCAAACTAGTTGAATATTAAGCCTTTGTGGATATCTTTAGATCCAGTAACACCAATATGTCTTTTATTGAAAGCCAGCTGCATTTTCTCTCTGACGTCTTCAATTTACCACTTGGTTATCTCCTGGCAATTAGGTGTCTCTAAGCCTGAATTGCCTTGAATTTATATGAAAGAGGTAGATTAAATGGTGTTTAAGATGCCAAATAATTTTTTTTAGTTTGGAAATTAGCATTAATTGTCTTTTAAAATCTAATGAAGGTACCTTGATTTTATGCTCTTCCGGTTTGTCTTTACCAAATATAGTTTAAGAGGAAGAATGTTCTAACTCACTTTTACAGACTGTATTTACTTTACAATGTCTCAGTTTCTACAAAATTCTTTAATTTCTAAAGATATAGTTTGTAATTCCAAAGATAATTTTCCTTTCTGTGTGACAAAGACTACTTTGAAGAACTCTTGAAATGATTCTGTAAGTATCACATTAATGAATATAGAGAGGGATAGAAATCAGAGGAAATGGGGAAAGGTAGGGTAGGTATGTAGATAGGGATGACAGGGCTCTTTGAAGTCACTTAAATTCCCATGAGTGTTCAAAATTAATAATAACAATTAGAATTAGAATTCGTACTGCAAGTGATGGTTTTCAAAATATTTTACAAATATAATCTCATTTGTTCTGAAGTAGATGCTATTCTGACCCCTATTTTACAAACAAGAACACTGAGGCAAGGAAAGATCAAGTGACTTTTTCAAAGTCATACAACTATTAAATAGGTAAGGTTATACTTGAACTCATTTTTTCCTGTACTGGATCCACAATGCACCCTAGTTGCAATGATTATTGTTTATTCTCATTAACTGAAGCCAAGCAAAGTTTCGATGTCTCATAATGGAGAAAAAATAGTGATGAGGAAGGCGTTTTGATGATACTATAGAGCCAGAAATTTCAACAGTGAATGCTACCTCTATACCCTGATTTATAAGGGGAAACCTCAGTTATATTTAAAATTAGGAAGTTGTGAGGGAAAAAAAAATAAGCCTATTTCTTTCTTAAAATCTCTAGGTGGTGGTGTGGGGGAAATACCACAGAACATACTGAGTAAATACAGAAATGGATTCCTTCCTCCAATTTTTGCAACACTACATGGGCCATTTCCCTTTTTCCTTTTGAATAATTTATTTCTCATCTTCCATCTCCTTCCTATTTCCCAACTATAAGCATTACCTTTGGTCCTATTTTGCTTTCTTTATATTTTACACATTTACAGCTTCTTTCACTATTTTCATCTACTGCTTCTGAATACCTGTCTTTTCTAACCCTGGTTCCACAATTACTTGTTTGTGCATCATTGCCTTGAGACCAATTCGGCCTAAGACTTATCTCATTATCTCGTACACTTTCTTGCTTCTGTTGATAGTATCATTGCTATTAGTTATACTGATTTAAAATACTGAATAACCAAGGTGCATAATTTCTCTTAATTCCTCTGAAATGCC
>JAQQSW010013246.1:0-12359 GCA_028646575.1 Pseudocheirus occidentalis
CACATATTAATAAGTATAAGATGTAACAGAAATAATGCATGTGGGATAAATGACATGCACATATAATAACTAAGATCAATAAATTATATATTACAGTATGGGTTATAAATTACTTGTTATTCATGATACACACATATACACATACATACACTGTACACACATTCTATGCAATATATACTAATATAGCTATATATCTATGTCCATAGTATATATAATATTGGCAGTCAAACTGCTGTGTGAAATTTGGATGTGGATATAATTAAAGTTAACTAGAATTTCTTAAGCCAGGCATTATCCTTGGTAATAGGAACTAAAAAGAAAAAAAATGAAACAATTCTTTCCCTCACAGAGCTTTAATTCTATTGAGTAGAGTAGAAAGGGAGTTAGAACATGTACACAAAAGAGTAAATGAAAAGTTCAGACAGTATAATTCAAAGTAAATTTAAGAGGGAAAAATTGTTGAAAGCTGGAGGCAAGAGAGACATGTCTTTCTTAAGGTCCATATAGGAGTTGGAGTGTGGGAACAACGTTTTCATATTCTAAGCAGTCCTTGCCTTAAACTTGGTAAATTCTTTATTTGCTCAAGAAGCAAATATTATTGCTTAAGTATTCTTTCCCAATGACTTTCACTGGTAAAGATAAAGTTGTGCAGAAGGGTATGAAAGTGCCAGAAAGGTTCAACCCAAAGAAAACTAAATGACTATTTGTAATAATGTTTAATGCAAAATGGTTTTTCTGTTAGTAGTAGTAAAATTAATTATTAAATGTTAAAATATAGTAAGACATACATTTTGTTAATAGGATAACTATGACATCAAGAGAGAAACTTCCAAAAATCCATATCCATAGATTATTATGTAGGAGACTGCTTAGTGGTGTGATCATCAACAGCCAGGTCATGTTAAAATACTTTCCTGGAAAAGGAGGTACAAAAACTAACTGAAGAAAATAATTACTTAAAAATTAGAATTGGGCAATTGGAAGCTAATGACTATATGAGACATGAAGAATCAGTCAAATAAAATAAAAAGAAGGGAAATATAGAAGAAAATGTAAAATACCTCATTAGAAAAACAACTAACCTCAAAAATAGATCAGGAAAGATAATTTAAGAACTATTGGGCAACCTGAAAATCATGATAAAAAATAGGGCCTAGACAGCATCTTTCAAGAAATTATCAAGGAAAAGTACCCCAAGGTCTTACAACCAGAGGGTAAAATAGTCATTGGAAGAATCCATTGATCACTTCCTGAAAGAGACTGTAAAATGAAAACTCATAGGAATATTGTAGCCAAATTCCAGAATTATCAGGTTGAGGAGAAAATACTGCAAGCAGCCAGAAAGAAACAAATAAACTATCAAGGGGTCATGATCAGGATTACATAGCACTTAGCAGTTTCTACATTAAAAGATCAGAGGGCTAAGAATATGATATTCTGGAAGGCAAAGGACCTTGAACTATAATCAAGAATAAACTACTCAGTAAAATTGAGCATAATCTTTCAGGGAAAAAGATGGAGATTCAATGAAATACAGGATTTTCAATTTTCCTGAGGAAAAGACCAGAACTAAACAGAAAATCAGATCTTCAAATACAAGAGTCAAGAGAAGCATAGAAAGGTAAACAGGAAAGAAAAAAAATTTATTCAATAAGGTTAAACTGTTTCTGTCTCTACATGAGAAGATGATACTTATAACTTTATTTCTATTAAGGAATTAGAAGGCATATATACATAGATAGAGGGTGTGGGTATAAGCAGACTTTGATGTGATAATGGCAAAAAAATTAGGGGGTCAAAAATGTACTTGGAGAAGAGGAATGGGGGAGACTGAATAGGGTAAAGTGTATCACATGGAGAAGCACAAAAAAACTATTACAATAGAGGGAAAGATGGGAGGGGTGAGCATGGTTTGAACCTTACTCTCATTGGTTTTTGGGTCAAAGAGGGAATAACAAACACACTCAGTGGGGCATAAAAATTTATCTTACTCCATAGGGAAGTATGGGAGGAAAGGTGAAAAAAAAGGTGAGGTGGGGAGACTGATAGAAGGGAGGGCAGAAATAGGAGGAGGAAATGTAAAGAAAAGGGAGGGGTTTGATAGAAGGGAGGGCAGATTGAGGGAGGTGGTGGTCAGAAGCAAAACACTGGTGAGGTAGGACAGGGTGAAAGAAGAGAAAAAGTACAAAGAGGGGAAAAAATAGGAAGGAGAGAAATGCAAATGTGAATGGGATGAACTTTTCTGTTAAATGGAAGTCGATAGCAGAATGGATTAAAAATCAGAATCCTATAATAAATTGTTTACAAGAAACACATTTGAAAAAGAGAGCTACACATAGAGTAAAGGTAAAAGGCTGAAGAAGAATGTATTATACTTCAGTTGAGGTAAAAAAAAAGCAAGAGTAGCAATCCTGATTTCAGACAAAGCAAAAGTAAAAATAGATTTAATTAAAAGAGATAAGGAGGGAAACGACATCTTGCTAAAAGGTACCATAGGTTATATGGTACTAAACAAATATGCACCAAGTGGTATAACATCCAAATTCTTAGAGAAGAAGTTAAGTGTATTAGAGGAAGAAATAGACAGCAAAACTATACTACTGGGAGACTTCAACCTCCCCCTCTCAGAACTAGAGAAATCTAGCTACAAAATAAAAAAGAAAGAAGTTAAGCAGGCAAATGAAATTTTAGGAAAGTTGAACTCTGGAGAAAATTAAAGGAGGATAGAAAGGAATATACTTTTTCTCAATGGATATAGCACCTACATGAAAAATGATCCTATATTACCTGTAATAAAGGGCCATGGAAAGATAGACTAAAAATTAATTGGAAACTAAGTAATCTAATCCTAAAGAATGAGTGGGTCAAACAACAAATCATAGAAACAAACAATAATCTCAACAAAGTGAACAACAAAAATGAGACAATATGCCAATGTTTATGAGATACAGCCAAAGCAGTACTTTGATGAAATATTATATTTCTAAATGCTTACATGAATAAAATAGAGAAAGAGTAGATCAATGAATTAAGCATGCAACTAAAAAAAGCTAGAAAAAGAACAAATCAAAAATCCCCAACTAAATGCCAAATTAAAAATTCTGAAAATCAAAAGGGAGATTAATAAAGTTGAAAGTTATAAAACTATTGAACTAATAAATTGCAGTAACAGCTGGTTTTATGACAAAAAAGGAAACAAATAAAACTTTGGTTAATTCGATTTAAAAAAGGAGAGAAGAAAACTAAATTATTAGTTTCCAAAATGAAAAGGATGAATTCACCATCAATGAAAAGGCAATTGAAACAATAATTGGGAAATATTTTGCCCAACTGTATGTCAGTAAATCTGACAGCCTAAGTGAAATGGAAGAATATTTACAAAAATGCAAAATTGCCCAGATTAACAGAATAGGAAATAAAAGACTTAAATAGCCTCATTTTGGAAAAAAAGAAATTTTACAAGTTTTCAATGAACTCCATAAGAAAAAATCTCAAGGGTCAGATGGATTTACAAGAGAATTCTACCAAATATTCAAAGACCAATTAATTCCAATACTTTATCAATTATTTGGAAAAATAGGAGAAAAAAATCCTACCAAAGTCCTTTTATGATATAAATATGGTGCTGATACCTAAAACTGGAAAAGTAGAAAAGAAAGAAAATTATAGACCCTCTTGTCTCTTTCCTATTCTGTTTCCTTCAATGCAAAATGAACATTTTTTAGTACATTTAATTAAAACTTTTTTTGCACAAACAAAACCAAGATTAGAAGGAAAGCATAAAGCTGGGGAATAATTTTTACAGTCAGTGTTTCTGATAAAGACCTCATTTCTCAAATATATAGAAAAATGAGTCAAATTTGTAAGAATACAAATCATTCCCTAATTGATAAATGGTCAAAGGATATGCACAGGTAGTTTTCAGATGAAGAAATGAAAGCTATCTATAATCATATGAAAAAATTCTCTACACTGCTATTGATTAGAGAAATGCAAACTAAAACAATCTCACACCTATCAGATTGGCTAATATGACAGAAAAGGAAAATGATAAATGTTGGAGAAGATGTAAAATTGGAATACAAATGCATTATTGGTGGAGTTGTGAACTGATCCAACCATTCTGGAGAGTAATTTGGAATTATGCCCAAAGAGCAATCAAACTGTACACATCCTTTGATCCAGAAATGCCACTACTAGGTCTGTATTCCAAAGTGATCATAAAAAAAGGAGAACGGACCCACATGTACAAAAATATTTATAGCAGTTCTTTTTGTGGTGACCAAGAATTGGAAATTGAGGGGATGTCCATCAATTGGGGAATGTCTGAATAAGTTGTGGTATATGAATGTAATGGAATACTATTGTGTTATAAGAAATGATGAGCAGGCAGACTTTGGGAAAACCCAAACTTATATGAACTGATACTGAGAAAAGTGAGCAGAACCAGAAGAATATTACACAAAGTAACAGCCACATCAAGTGATGACTAACTTTGATAGACTTAGTTCTTCTCAGCGATGCAAGGATCTAAGACAACTCCAAAAGATTCATGATGGAAAATACTATCTACACCCAGAGAAAGAACTATGGAGGCCGAATGTACATTGAAGTGTACTATTTTCTCTCTTTTTTTTCTTGTGGTTCTGCCCATTGGTTCTAATTCTGCTTTACAAGATGACTAATGTAAAAATATTTAATAAGAATGTATATGTAGAGCCTATATCAGATTGCATGCCATTGTGGGGAGGGGTGTAGGGTAGGAGGTGGAGAAAATTTAAAACTCAAAAGCTTATAGAAATGAATGTTGAAAACTCAAAATAAATAAACACAAAATTACCTCCCCCTGAAAATAAAAAGAATAATACAAGACTAAGGGAAAAAATATCCTGGGTACCTAAGGGAAGAACAGAGAAGAAGAAGGCATCATTCAGTTGAAAGGAAAGGCATAGAGTAAGGATGGAGGGTGGGGAAGGAGGGTGACCCCCAGAAATTGCCTGCTTCTCAATTTGGGGTGGGACTGATTTTAATGTCTCATATCCTATTAAGGTGAAATTTTAGGCAATTAAAATTTGATTAGTTTGGTTGATCACCATTTCCTGTCTAACCAAGTAGGTGAACTCTGAAAGCATCTTCTCTTCCTACGCACTTCATTTTAGACATGGCCCAAGTTATGATCATAATCCAGAGCCAGGAAATTCAGGAGCTTGGATCATTTATTAAATGGAAACCAAAAGCATTGTTTTCTCTAACATTGCCCCCCACCTCCACCTCCAATTCCTACTATCCAGCAGTAAGAGATGGATTTTCATTAAATATGGGCAGTAAAAAATGAGATTTGCACTTTCTCTGAACTCTCTTACTGTTCTATAAAATCTTCAATTAACTGTATTTGCCAGGGTCTATATTTCTTCCTTTAGTCAGTGGACCACATGAGGTCTCTCCAGTGGCTCATTTAACATGTAAAAAAAGTTAATTTATTAGAGTTAGAAAAAAATTCTCAGTATTGCAATGTGGATAAATACTAATGCTATTATTTTCATTTCCTTCATGAGCTGTTGCTTAAACTTTTCTGAAGACCATAAGAAATTAAAAACTAAAATTACTTTTGAAGAAGGGTAACGATGAGAGGTAGATAAACCTTGGATCTTTTGGGTTATGAGGGTGAAATTTTCAAAGAAATCTGAAAAGTGGAGAAATGAAGCATAAAGTTAGTATTACTTCTACCTTCAAATATTTTGCATCAGTTCCTTTTGTCTCTATTCTCCGTGATTTCTAAAACTGACCTTACTATCTTTCCCCCTAGACCTACACTTCTTTCTGACTTCAAATTTTGATCAGATGCCAAGTACTGTGCTAAGTTCAGGGAATACAAAGGCAAAAGATAGTTCTTGCTCTTAAGGGGTATGTAATTTAATGGGGAGGAAAAATACAAACTATGTACAGGTGAGATATAATCAGGATACGCTGGAGATAATCAACAGAAGGAAGGTATTTCAGATCAGACCATTCTGGGGACAAGAAAAGTCTCCCTGTAGATGAAATTTTATCTGGAACTTGAAGTCAGCCAGGCTAGGCAGATACAAGAGGGAGGAATTCTAGGTATGGAGGGGGTAGCTAGTGAAAATGATCAGAGTCAAGACATGCCTGTTTTTCCAGAGTAACACCATGGAGGCCAATGTTCCTGTATAGCAGAACAGAATATGTGGGGGTCAGTAAGGTGTAAGAAGACTGGGAAGGAAGGACTTTGAATGCTAAGCAAAAAGATTTTTTATTTCATCTTGGGAGTTATGGGGAACCACTGGAATTTGTAGAATGGAGGGAGTGGGTAACATAGGCACTGTCACTTTAGGGAGGTCAGTTTGGCAACTGAGTGGATGATGAACATTCAAGTTCATGAGACTTGAGACATGGAGACCAACTGGCAGCCTATTACAACAGTCCAGATGTGAGGTGATAGGGGCATGCAGCAGGGTGGTGGCAATGGTTTTGCACAGCTCTGGCTTACTTAAATCCAATTTACATACCAGTCAAGGCATCACTCTCATGATGTCATTGGTGCTCTTTGAGAAATGAAGGATGAACAACAGTACTTTTACAACACAAACTCTCTGGCATCTATTTTTCTCCTCTATTTTCTGCCTTTACTAGTCTAGTAAACAGATCCTCATTACCAAATGCTTAGATCATTGCAATGGTTTGAAATGTATTCCTACCTATATTTTTTCACACCTCCAACTTGCATATCACTGCTTGATAAACTTAGACTTAGATCTGGGTATGACCCTGCTCACATCTCTCTTCTAGCTCCCCATAGTTGATAGAGTAAGCTCCAAATTCCTTGGTTTGTTATATAAGGTCCTGTCAGCCTGTCACCATCTGATTTTTCCAGCCTTAACTAATTACTATATTCAGCCCTCTAGCCAGGTTAGACAATTCTCTATCTTGACTGAATATTTTTGTCATTACTGATGTATTGCTTTAGGTTGGAATGCAAACACTCTGGGGAGGGGGAAAGGTGTTAAAATATTTATTTCTCAATACTTTAGTATGAATGATTTTGTCACTTTTTCTTTCCTGAATTCAGAGTAGAGCATCATGGGAAAATTATGGGTACTTGGAGTGAGAAAAAGGTGGAAGAAAAGAATGAGCGTAGTGACACTTATATGCACAAGTATTTCCTTTGGTTTCTGTGCTTTCATACAGTTTGTTCCCCATATTTAGAATGCACTCTATTCTTACCTCCCTCAGGGTTCCCCTCAAGAACCACTTGCTTCATGAGGCTTATCCTAATTTCCTGTTTGTTGTTATTGTTCAGTCATTTCAGTCAAGCCCAAATCTTTGTGATTCCATTTGGTGTTTTCTTGGCAAAGATGCTAGAGTGGTTTGCCATTTCCTTCTTCAATTTCATAAGTTGCTGGGCCTTAACCATGAAATGACTTTGTATAAATTTTGTCCTTACTTTTTTGGCATACATTTTGTTTCTTCCCACTGGAATGCACTCTTACTAAAGGCAGATACTGTTTTTGACTTTGTAGCTTTGTATGGTGTCTACCTAGAGCACAATGACTTGCATGTAATAAACATAATAAATGTTTTAGTAATGAACAAATAGGTAATATTGATTTCCAGCCTACACCCTGCACTGGAAATCTGAAGGCTGAGTGATTGTTGTTGAGCTTATATAGATAGATAAAACTCTTGCCCAGGATTTTTTGGGACTTCTACTTCTCAGGCATGCATCTTGTTTGAATGAAGCACTCAAGTTTTTCTTTAGGTTTTAATCTTCAAGTAGAAAAGAACATGCTTAGCTTTTGACTAAATTGAAATGATGACCTGATCTAAATGGAACAACTTGACTCCCCCTTGTAAGCTTCTAGTACCTTGGAGAACTTAGGAATATGTTGACAATTCCTTCTACTTTGGTTGGGTGCAAATGTTTTTGGTGATAAATCCCAATAATCTTCCATGGAAAACTGATTTCTCTGTTCTCCTCTCACTCCCCATACATGGTGAAATTCCTTACCAAGAAGCTTTGTGTCTTCATCTCCCCTCCCACATGGTGAAACACCAGAGATATTCTAGACTTTTGTCCATTTTGAATATGTCCCCAGAAGAAAATATTCTTGTCTCAATGTAGTATATAGGCCATATTATTATACCCCAAGCAATATATTTGGCTTCCCTTATAAATCTTTGGATCTTTTCATACTCACTCTGTGACAGGTCCCTCTCACAGATCCTGTGTCTCTCCCAGGTCATATAGACAAACTTTTTCATTTTATTACTGAAACCAAATATCCATGCTAATTTACACCATGTTCATGGGCATGCACTTTACTGCCCTCTCCACCCCTATTCCTCTCCAACTCCTCTTTGTGGAATGTTATCCTTTACAATTTAAGTTCCTTGAGGGCAGGGACTACTTTGCCTGTCTAAATTTCTATGTTTAGTGCTTAACACAGTGAATGCTTAACAAATGTTCTCTATTAATCATCTATCTATGCTATTAGTATTCACTAACCTCTCAAGTTTTTAGTTAAGCAAGAACTTAAATAAGTAAAATCACAGCAAAGTTAAGAAATATTACACACATGCATTATACAATACAACAGTTCATTTTCCCCTGCTCCAGGCAAACTCTTCTTTTCAAGTAGAGATCTATTTCTTTCCTTCCAGTTTGCTAAACTCTGGGGGATTTGACCTGGAAACTATCAGAACAGAAGGATATATGCTTTAACTTTGATAATTTGGGACCCAAACCAAGCATTATATATGTCTTGAATTGTGATACTGTCTTATCAAGGCCAGGCCTTTTACTTGTGAATTGATTTCATCCTCTTCCATCTTCTCTGACAAATTGCCTGTGAAGTCATTCCCTTTCCATTCAAATTTTTAGTTTCTTCCCATTTATTGGTTCTTTCCCTGAAACCCCCAATCATCCTTCAAAAACTTGATTTCTAAGCTATCATCTTACATTTCTCCTACTTTTTAAATACAAATTCCCAGGAAAAATATTTTTCAGTCATTGTCTCCATTTCCAGTCCTCTCACTCTCTTCTCAACTTCTTAAAATCTAACTTCCAATCATATCCCTGAACTAAAATTGTTCTCAAAAGTTACCAAGGACCTGAGAAATCTGATAGTCTTTTCTCAAATTTTTACCTCATTGTAGCATTTAATTCTATTAACTACCTGCCTCATCTTGGGTACTGTCAGATGTTCTTGACATGGTTGTCTCTTTTGGTTTGTCCGACTGTTCCTTTTTCTTCTCCTTAGATCATTTTCCACATCTCAACCCCTAACCACGCATCCCCCTATCCAAGACTCTCTTGTCTTCATTTTCTGTTATATCAGTTCCCAAGGCTTGAAGTATTATGTTTATGAAGACAACTCCCATGGAATCTGGAGCCAGCCTCCAGTCAAGATGAAAAGACCTTTCCTTGGGTACTTAATGCTGACTGAGATCATGATTTACTGTGGCCTGGGGTTGGGAGAACTTTGTACTCTTGTACCTTGTACCTCTTAAGGATGATTGGAAACTAATCTCCAATCAAGAAGAAAGAAGACTTTTTGACTGAAAGATTAAGACAATGTGACCTAGAGGTGGAGAAATTTGACCTTTGTACTTTGTGTCCCTGCCTCCTTAAGGGTGATTGAGTTAAGGACTTATTGAATGATATCTTTTGTTTAAAACTATGTGGCCACTTTGGTGAAAACTATGTGACCACTTTCGTGATAAGTTGTTATATTATAACATTGTGAATGCTATACTTTGGTTTCTGTGAATGGTTTGCTTTAGTTCACTAATAAATAAGCAGAGAGTTCACTATACTATGTGATCAGAACCTTAAAGCTGTTCACAGCAGCAGTCCTCTGGAAAGCTGCTTGTGCTTGGCTTAACAACCAAGTAGTGGTATTGCTGGGTCTAAGGGTATGGGTAGTTTAATAACTATTTGGGCACAATGCTAGATTACTCTCCAATATAGATCAATCCAGAATTCCACCAACAGTGAATCAGTGCCCCAATTTTTCTGTATCCTGTATTTGAGGCACGGCTTTTGGCCTCTTGGGATCAGCATCTTGTTTTTTATCAGTGTCTAAGGGGAGATAGTGGTTAGACTTGCCTGTTGCTGCCTCCTGTCATTTCTGGGTCCTTTTCTGTTTCATTGACTGCTTGATCATACTTACCCCATGTCAAATCTTGTCATGTCTCCCTTTACCACATTGTATACATGCACACACACACATACATCTATATCTATATACAATAGATATACTATATATATATGTATGTATACATATAACATTTCACTTTATATCTATCAATATCCACATGTATACACACATATACATCTGTATCTATATCATGGTGTGTATATATATATATCATATAGATTCACATATGTACCACTTTTATAGGATCTAACTTACACTCTAATTGAATCACATACATGAATTTTCAAATGTGTATATATATATATGTATATATAAGCGTGTGTGTGTGTGTTTATATATGTATGTGTAGATAGAAACACAGGTGAAATACTCAGGTTTGCCATCATCTCAGAGGAGGTGGATTTCTGTTATTTTATGCTTCCCTCACAATATATCCTATACTTCTGGAAATGCTTAGTCTGCTTAATTTAGGGTTGAGGGCAGTGTTAAAGTCTCTCCTTTCTATACAGCAATCCCTGTATTATTTGAAAGAATTTGTTTAAGGTATTGCTTTTGGGAAAAAATGGGTCAATTCTGTTTTCTACTCCCTAATGTGGGAAACTTTACTGGCTAAAACCTACTTGATAAATGGATAAATATTCTCAAGGGAAATATTGAACATACAAACTTTCAGGGAAATTTATAGCTCAATAAAAATATGCAATCCACTAAAACAACCTGTGTAAACTGAAAATGTAACTCTTTAAATGAAAAAAAATTGGTATATTTTGTTTTGACATCACTTTCAGTTTTAAATGTATTCTTTCCCCTTCCCTGCCCTGTGAGCTACCACCTGTAACAAAAAAAAAATAAGAAATAAAAGGAAGCAATTCGGTGAAACTATCCAATATATTGATTGGGTATATGCTATAGTTCTCTACTTCTGCAAAGAAGGAAAGGAGATACATTTTCTCATCTCTTTTCTGAGACCAAGCTTGATCATTTGAATTATATGACATGAAATTACCATTAAAGAGTTTTGATGATCACAGATTTTGGCCTAGAAATGCTATTCCTTTTTTTTAATTGCTTCTTTGTTGCTTTTTATTCAATAATAAGAATAAGACATGCTTTGAAACTTTAGAAGTCAAGAATTTCTACTTTTGGGAGGCAAGATGGGGGCGTAGAAGCAGCAAGGTTCCGCAGCTCCCATACCGCCACCCTAAACACCCAGAAAATTATGAGCCCAGATAAAGTCTAGGACTCTCAGACTCACACAAAAATACAGAGAATACATCTCTTGCTGAAGGCAGCTCGGCAGCAGGGGCTCATCACGGCAGCCAGGAACGGAGGCTGGAAGAGCCTGAAGCTGAGACCGTGGCCAGGCCTGGGCGGTGGGAAGGAGCCTGGCTGAGCTAAGCCAAGTGGGCACTGCAGCCAGTCTGCAGGAGAGATCTACAGCCTCCAGCACCTCCACATCTGCCAAGGTGTGAGGCATGGGGTTGGAGATGGGCAGTTCACACAGCAGTGAAGCAGAGACCGGGCCAGCCCAAAACTGCAGCCCTGGCAACACTAGGCCCCAGGGTGGCCTGGAGGAGCTGAGTCTCCCAAACCGCAGCTTGAGTCTACTTCAAAGAAAATCTAAAGCACCTGCCTAAGGGGGTCTTCAGAGACGGTTAGTGAAAGTGAAACTTTGAAAATTAATTTGTTGGTGGTAAAGCAGTTCCACAAATCTGCCCTGGGGCAAGGAAGCAGTGGGGGAAAGGGACTGCTGGAACCCGTGGTGGCCCCCACCAGGCTGCTTCAGAGTCCCTGGACTGCGGACTCTGCAGGGGGGCTGAGCCGATTGATCAGGGCCAGGTGCTCTTGTGTTGAGCAGCCTGGATCCGGATTGTGGTCTTGGGTGGTGGTCCTGGGGTGCACTTTCAGCAAGCCAAAGCTGGGGGGACTTGCAACACCCTCTTAATAGCTCTGGCAGTTGTGAAAACCCCAGTGATTTGGAACAGAGTTTCGGCCCTTGGAAGCAGAGTTTCACAGACCTAAAAAAACCATCTGATTAATTGACTGGCCAACATGAGGAAGAGGAAGCAAAATAAAAACATCAATAAAACTCTAGAATCCTTTTTTTATGGATGAAAAGGGTCAAAGCATGGAACGGGAGGAAGAGAGCCCAGAACTCAGAACTCTCACACCAAATGCTTC